>CAUYRH010125969.1:0-15278 GCA_963574655.1 Perodicticus potto | reverse complement strand
GGTAAGAAATTGGGTTTATCTCTTGGTTCTCTATTCTATTCCAAATATCTACCTCTCTGTTTTTGTGCCAGTACCAGGCTGTTTTGATCACTATTGATTTATAGTACAGTCTCAGGTCTGGTAGCGTGATCCCTCCAGCTTTTTAATTGTGTCAGGTTAATTGAGGGTACAAAGAATTAGGTTACACCATTTGCATTTGTTAGGTAGAGTCCCTCTTATAATTGTGTCCTGCCCTTAAGAGGTGTGCCATATACCAGAATGATGTGTCCCTTAAATGGGAGCACCCCCATTCTACCCCCTCCTCCCCTCTCCTTTGTTCCCCTGCCCCTCCACCTTGAATCATTTTAAGTTTGTCTCTTATCTGGGTATGTATTAGATCCTCTACTGGCTTCATATTAAAATTCAGTACACTGAATTTTTGCTTCTCCATTCTTCTGATACTTTACTAAGAAGAATGTGTTCCAACTCTACAGAGAGCTCAAATTAATCAACAAAAAAAGAGCAAAGAATCCCATCCACTATTGAGTAAGAGATATGAACAGAACCTTCTCTGGTGAAGATAGGCAATGGCTAATAAACATTTGAAAAAATGATTATTGTCCCTGGTAGAGAAATGCAAATCTAAACCACGCTGAAAGATAACCCAACCCCAGGGAGAATGGCCCATATCACAAAGTCTCAAGTCATTCTTTTTTTTTGAGACAGAACCTCAAGCTGTCACCCTGGATAGAGTGTTGTGGCATCACAGCTCACAGCAACCTCCAATTCCTGGGCTCAAGTCATTCTTAACATTTTGTTTTTCTTACATTCAACAAAACCTTTCCCTGTTAGCCTTGACCTCTCCCCACTCTCTCACACCACCGTCTGGACCTCTCTAGCTAGGGGGGAAAGGGGAGTTGTTGTTGTCCTTTTACTGACCTGGTCTTCTAGTTCTTCCAGCTTCTGCTCTCGGCAATTTTAGGTTGAATCAGATTATTGCTTCCAACCCTTCTTTGCTGCCTACCTCACTCTTGATGAACATGAAAGCCTTCTCCATCATCACCTCCAGTCCCAGTGTGGTCTGTGTTCCCAGCCCCCTCTCCATCTGCCCTCCCTTCCCTCTCCTCACTGCTACACTTTGCGTTTGCTGTCCCACTCGCTGCCTGTGGAAGTGGACATCAGCAAAACCTTTCACAGGCTAATTTGCAAATATGTGTCAAAAGCCTTTCAAAATGGGCATGCCTTTTATTCCAACAGTTTTTGTTCCTGAATTTGTAACATAACCACAAGTATGCACACGGTTTTTGCAAGGAAAGTCATTATAATGTTATTTCAATACTACAAAAAAAGAAAAAAGTGCAACCTTAAACATCTCATAAAAGTAATAAGTGAATACGTAAAAAAATTGTGGTGTAGGTATTAAATGAAATAAGTTAAATTGATGGTACATAGATTTATTATTTAGTATGGAAGACTTTTACTATATATTTCGGTAACAATGTTGAGATGTAATATGTGCATTTTGAATACATATGCGTGTATATAATGTAATATATACAAGAAATCATGTGACTTAAGTATTGAATAGATATTCACGAAGGTGAGTATTAAGAATATGTCTCTTTGTAATTGGATTAAACATGAATTTCAAGATTTTGTTCAACTTTCTAAAGTCTCCAAAGTTTTAGAAAAAAATTATTGATTTTTAATCACAAAGTTATGAGATAAAGAAGAACTGAGAAGACTCTATATGAAAAAAGTTCTTTCAAAATCCACTGATATGGTACTACTATTATTGATTATGCTCACTATTTACTGAAAGTTTTCTCATACGTGACAATAACTCACATGTTTAAGTGGTATTTTGATGAAAACCAAACTCTGTCCCTTTGCCCCTTTAACACCTAAGGATACTGAGGAGAAAGTAGTTGAGTCCATTATACTAATTTTAGTATTAATTAATTTTGTAGAGTTCTTCTACCTCTGTACCCTTTATAGCCTTGTCTGTATATGTGTGTGTGGTGTATGTATTTTGATTTCACAAATGAATTGTAATATTTGCAGAGAGAAGTATATGTTCTCAGAAAGTACCAGACATCAAACAGTTTCCAAAATTTAGATGTCAAAAATCTCTCGTTTTATATGATGGTATCTTGTTTTTCTTTCTTCCTTTGCGTCAATCTTCTTTCATTTGTATCTATACCACCTAATATTTATTGAACAGTCCACACTTCTAACTGTCTCAGCATCAAGTTGGGGAACTAGCTGAGTTAGATAAAGTTGGTATCACCTGGGAGCTGTTTGAAATGCTAAATATCGCCCTCCACCCCATCTTTCAGAGCGACTGAATGTGAGTCTGCATTTTAAGAAGGTCCCAGGCGGGTGATCTGAAGTTTAAGGAGCTCTGATCTAAAAACTTTCTTAAAACATAAAATGAAGGGAAACTGGTCCTTTTCTTTTGTTTGTTTTTTTTTTCACATAAACTGATTCTGACACACTGTCCTTGGTAGGACCAAAATTCCTTCCTTTTATGATGCAAAAAATTGCATTAGTCTATCTTGTGAAGTCTTGCTCTATGGAGTCTCCTATGGAGATTCTGGTTTAAAGGGATCTGAAGTAAAAACAAATGAATTGCATTTTCTCAGAGTGCTAGAGAGACATGATTGTTTTTTTCAGTTTGCTGCTTTTCACATCTGAGAGTTTACCTTGACTTCTGGCTTTCTTTTTGAGCTCCTATGACTTGTGTGGGCCCTAGTATGGGGAGGTGTTCTGGCACAGGGAGAAAGCCTCTGACCCCTGCACTCTGGGGATGGCTCAGGGACACCAGCCCACACCACACAGTTGGCAAAGGAGCGAGTGAGGCCCCCAACGCTGTCAGATGGCCTCCTGCTTTCCTTCTTCCTTTACACCTGTCACATGTGTCACTTAGTCGCATGTGTGAAAATGTGCAGGTTCTCAGAATGAAGGAATTCCCAAATGTCACCTTTCTTTGTTTTCCTGGAACTGTGACTGGACAAAGAGGGTCCAGCCACCTGTCACTGTCAGCCAATATGTAGAGACAGGGATAGGCCCACCAGACTTGGTCGGCAGGCTGTCAATTCTAAGAACAGTGGGAGTAGCCTCTCCAAGACTCTTCGGTTCTTCCATTTCCAAAATCGCAGTTTTATACATGAAAGTTCAAAGTCAAAACTATGTTAACCCTTATCTTAAACAACAATTATCGGCATAACCCATGACTCGTAATAAACAATAATCAACATTACCCATGTCCCCAAAAAACATTTTAATTAGAAAGCTAATCTCTTAAATCAAAAGCCCTGAACTACTCATGATATTCACTTTCAGGTTAAAGCCGAATTTACAAAACAGCGAGAATAGGAGACAGGAGGTGAAGGTCACACAGCTGTGCTGTCTCAGCCCAGCCCGACTCCATCTTATTCTCACTACATGCACTCTCAGAATGTGGGATGAGAGTGCGTGATATCTCAGGAAAAATATCCAATAGAAACAATACGTTCATATAGTAATTTAAAGTTTATGATGCAGTTTGTGGATACTAATCTCAGAGTGTGGGATAATTGGACATACTGGCTCCAATTCCATTCAAAGAGATCAGAAAAAGTTAAAACAAGGAAAACCATAGTGGACTGGCCACCACCTGTCTCCCCCTGACCCCACATGCCAAAGCACAACTGAAACCATGCCAACCTTTCCTGAAGACTAGCTGACCATACCTGGCCATGCACACCATACCGCGAGTTATTAATTGCTTATGCTTGCTGTATAACCACCTGCTGATTCTGGGTGCAGCGTGGAGAATTTCCCAGCTTGCTATCTCCAGTAAATTCCCGGAATAAACTCATGTCTCTTTTCTCTGGTCCTCCAGTTTTGTTGTTTGGTGTCTCTGTATTGGTTCACATCACGAGGATGCACTAAAGGCCTTTCATCTGCATCACACAGACACAGCCATGTAAAGTAGATCTTACTTGCTAAATGAACTCATTTGCTCCACTTGTTAAGTGAACTAATGTGTCTCAGAGAGTTCAGTCACCTCCCTGAGTGTCACTTTAGTGAAGGATGAGTCTCTTGTCCCACATCCAGATCTCTATCTTGGGCTGTGGCCTGGGACTGGGAAATTCAAGACAGCAAAGGGTGATTAGGCTCCACACCTAATCCAAGGGGATTAGGCACCACACGGGCAGAGGACAACTGTGCTCTGCTGACTTTCAGTCACGTCAGCTCCCTCTTCATGGCTGTGCCCTGCTCTCTCCTCCTTCCTAAGACCGCAGCCCCTGGGACTATCCTGGCATCAAGCAACTCCTCTGCAGTCACAAATGTTTCCTCCAACCAGCTGTTCCACCCCAAGCTGGGGTTCCATTTCCCCATAAAAGGGACTTTTTAAAAACATTTTTTTTATTTTTACATATACATAATATATGTGTATATTATATTATAATATACATGTGTTAATTAGGTTTCTACTTTTTGCCTTCACGGAATTTAAAAGGCTTAAAATTGAATAACAATAACAATGCGTAAGATAAGGACTAGAAACAAAAACCACATAAAGAATGAATGAATGCCCTGCTCTGTCTTTTAAGAGTCAAACAATCTCCTCATCCTTGCTCCTCCAAATTCATCCTGCTATTCACCCCACTTCCCTATGAATTGTAAAATATATCCATCCCATCTGTCATTGTCTCACTCTTCAGATTTGTGGTAACCTGTTATGGTTTTGCCTATTCGATTCAGCAATCCCTTCCTGGGTTCCCTGATACTCCAGTCCACAAACATGGGGTCACCTTACGCTTGTCCATAGGGTCCTCTGCAGGCAATGGGTCCACCCTGCCACCTCATGCCCCACAGGCAGCTCCCAGACCTCTCTGCTTCTCACTTTCGTGGCTCAACCACAATCATATTTCTGCCCCTATTTTCAAGTCCTTTTTTTTTCCTACTCCCTGGATCTGAACTCTTATCTTGGTAGTTTATTACTAAGAACAGGACCTGGACTGTCATTGGCCAGTTGTTTCATTTTCTCCCTATCAGAGCTTGAAACCCCAGTTTGTCTTCTTGGGTCCCGCCAGTGACTAACAGAGCGGGGCATCCACTTTCCAAGCATCCTGCTCTCCTGGCCCCCTTGTGCAATGCTCTATTTCTAGGACACATCTGTCATTTTTTTCCGAGTCCCCATACCAAGGGCTTTCCTGTGTGGTGATTTCTGGATGGTGCTCATCGGGGACACTGTGCTCACCTTGGAGACAACCATCCCCAATTTTCTCCACCCGTCTCTTACCCTCCACTGCTCCATGTTCTCTTGCCAGCAAGAGGGTCTAATTTGAGGTCTCCCCCTCTCCCTGTGTGTAGTTATCCATGCTCTGACTGACTAGCTCCTTCGTAAGACAGGGGATAAGCAGACAGACAAAGGAACATGAAACTATTTCTACAACAACTGCCAAATTCATGATTTTTCCTTTCTGTTCAGTGTTGTGTTGTTATTACAACCTTACCAGGTTCACTGCTTGCCGCTCAAGAGGAAGCCAATATATAGAGACTGCAGGGGTTACAGAGAAGAAAGGTTTAATATCACAGGCACCTTGTGAAGAGAAGGGAGGAATTTCTCAAGTCTGTCTGCCTGAGATTTGGGAGAAAGGGTTTTTGAAAATAGTTTGGCAAGTAAAGGGTGAGGGAATTGGGTCTGCTAATTGGCTTGGTTCAGGGTGGAACATGGGGATAGAACTTTCCGTCCTTGCTGAGCTGGTTTTTGAGTAGGGGACATCACAGTATCCGCTGAGTCAGTTCCTCACTACGGACCACTGGTCTGGGTGGGTCAGTCATGCCACAGGAAAGCAGGGCCTGGAAGACATCTCAAAATCTAGCCCTTGCTTTCACAAAGGTGATGTTATCTACAGGAGTATTGAAGAACGCTAAGCATCTTTATGACTATCAGCTATATGACTCATGACGGCTAACTAGTTCCCCCAGCACCATTTATTAAATAGGGATTCTCTTCCTCCTCCGTACATGCTTTTGTTTGGTGTAACAAAGATCAGATGTTGATATGAGACCGGCTTCATCTCTAATCTCTAGATTCTCTGTTCTATTCCACAGATAGATGTCTCTATTTTTATGCCAGTACCATGCTGTTTCGCTTCCTATAAACTTGTAGTATAATCTGAAGCCTGGTAATGTGATGCCTCCAGATTTGTTTTTATTTCTTAGAATTGCATTGGCTATTCTGTTTGAATAGCCAATAGCTATTTCTTAGAATTGCATCGGGCTATTCCCGACCCCCCCCCCGGTTCCATATGAAATGAAATACTATTTCTTTCAGGTTCTTCCAAGTATGATGTTCGTGCTTTAATGAAGATTGCATTAAATCTGTAAATTTCTTTGAGTAGTATGGACATTTTTGGAAGGTTGATTCTTTCCTAGCCATGAGCATGGTATGTTCTTCCATTTGTTAACATCTTCTGCTATTTCTTTTCTCAGGGTTTCACAGTTCTCTCTATAGAGCTCTTTCATGTCCTTAGTTAGGCATATTCCCAACTATTTCATTTTCTTTCACACTACTGTGAAGGGTATTGTGTCTTTGATTGGATTGTCAGCTTAACTTTCTGGCATAGAGAAGGTTCCTGATTTGTGAGCATTGATTTTACATGAGACTTTACTGTATTTCCTGATCACTTCCAGGAGCCTTGTGGCTGAGTCCCTGGGGTTTTCTAAGTATAAGATCACGTTATCAGCAAGGAGTGAGAGTTTGAGCTCCTCTGTCCCCATTTGAATACCCTTGATCTCCTTCTCTTGACTGATTGCACTGACTAGGACTTTCAGCACCATGTTGAATAGTAGTGATGACAGTGGACATCCTTGTCTGGTTCCTGTTCTGAGTGTAAATACTTTCAGTTTTACTACATTCTGTATAATATTGGCTGTGGGTTTGCTGTAGATGGCTTCTATCAGTTTAAAAAATGTGTCATTTATGCCTATTTTCTTAAGTGTTCTTGTCAGAAAAGATGCTGAATTTTGTCAAATGCTTTTTCTGTGTCTATTGCAAGAATCATAGTCTTTGTTATTGCTTCTATTTATGTGGTGAATTACATTTATGGATTTATGTATGTTGAACCAACCTCACATCCCTGGAATAAAGCCCACCTGATCATGATGTATAATTTTTTTAATGTATAGCTATATTGTTTGCTCAGATTTTATTGAATATTTTTGTGTTGATATTCATTAATGATATTGACCTGTAGTTTTTGTTGTTGTTGTTATTGTTGGATTCTTTTATGGATTTTATATAATGTTGATATTTGCTTCATAGAAGGAGTTAGGGAGGGTACTTTCCTTCTCAGTGTTTTGCAATAGATTCTTCAATATAGATATTAGCTCATCTTTCAAGGTTTGGTAGAATTTGGAGTAATTCCATCTGGTCAAGGACTTTTCTTTCTTGGAATCCTTTTGACAGCTGTTGCAATTTTGGTGGTTGAAACCGGTCTCATAAAAATTTCTAATTCTTACTGTTTGTGTTTTAAGGAGGTGGTACAATTCCAGATATTGGTCCATTTCCTCCATGTTTTCAAATTTCTGGGCATAGAGTTTTTTCTGTAGTAATCAGTCATAATTATATTCAAAAGTATCATTTCAATTCAGTTGGAATGGGAAACTCTGGTTAGTGAAATGCTTGCTATTGCTAAGGTCTATCCTGAGTTTCAGATTGGTGGCTCTAAAAATGTGTAGTTTATTCCATCTTTTAGTGTAATTTTTGGCCTTCTATGCTATCACTATGCTATTAATTATAAGGTGAATTGTTTTACAATCCACATGTATATTTCACAGTTGAAAATCCTAAATAAAAAGATGAATGAAAAAAGACAGTGACACATTATTCTAGGAAAACCTACTATGGATTCTGAGGGAACTTGGTACAGTTAAAATACGTGCAAACGCCCTGCTCACAAACAAGGCTATGGATAAAGACTTGAGTATCGGGAATGCACAACCCTCTGCTGTTTAGGACATGGTAGCCTCTCACAGTAGCAGCACAAAATGTATCATTCCTTTGCTAAGCAGGATAGAAAACTGCCATGTAGTGTCTGTTTTCCAATATTTTATTTTTGCATGCACATTGCTACATATTTATTTGTTTATCTTTTCATCCTTGAACTACAAGCAAAATTTGAGAACTTAAGTGGTAAGTGAAGAACTTTTTAGAGCTGTTTTCATTCTGTATAACCATTGTAAAACACCGAGCCCTCTTTAGTCTCGTTATTTTTTATTTTTATATGGGAAATCTAGAGCTATTCTCTTTGTAATGATTTGAGAGAACTTAATTTTAAATTTGAGAGCTTTTAATGGGAAAGCTATACAATATTATGTAGTTTAATACTTTTTATCTCTTCCTCACTTTCTCTCCCTCTCTCTCTCTCCCCTTCTCTTTCTTTTTTCTTCCTTTTTTTTTTTGGTCATTTTTATTTCTTTGTTGTTCTTCATTTAAAGAGTATGTTATCTTCTATAAAAACACAGCATCTGATTTGATTCTCAAGGCTTGATACTTTAGATAAATTGAATACATATATACTTGGTTACAAGCAGAATGAAGATTTAGAAACTTTACCAAAAGTGAGATGCTGTTTTTTTGGTTTTTAGTATAGTAAGAGTATTGTTGAACAGCTACTCTATTTGATATAGAGCTAGGTTTTCTACATTTATTATTATTAATGCTATCAAAACCCACACATAAAGGTTAGTATAATATCTCCTATTTATCAAAGGGGGGATTTCAGCTCAAGGTTAAAAACTTATATATAGTCAGCAAATGTCAAAGCCAGAATTTGAATTCAAGGAGGACTAAATTAGCAGCTATTCCAGCTCTTACTTCCTGCCTACTCCATCCTAATTATCTCAGGAAACTAATATAGGAAAGTGTAGGTGTTATGACCACTTGGAGAATGTTTTTAGCATTTTATTTAATCATCTGATTAATTTTGGCAGCAAACTTATCTCAATACATCTGGGAATAAAATACCTTTGATCAACCAAAGTCCAATTACCTTGATCATATTTTTACTACTTTAGGTTACATTTAACACATCCTATTTTAAAAAGATTTTATAAAATCTACTGAATGATGTTTTAATTATAGTTTTTAAATCCTATAATTAGTTAAAATAGCTGATAATTATATTGAAAACTGCTTTTGGCTGTAGGAAGATGATTTATTCACTGTTTCCACTTTTTTTTTCCCCCTGAGCATTTAAGGTCTTGCTTTGAAGCTAAGATGCTCAGTGCTGGGCCTCAGATCTCTTCCATCAGTGACCCATGTCAGGTGGGGCAGGAGAGCTCCTCTTATGCTGGTCAAAGGAAGAGCCCTGATTTAGGGAGAAGCCAGTGTCAAGAGATATGCGGGTAAGAAGTCCCATTTGGTATAAGTGTGGTGAGTAGAACTTGGATCTTCTTGGATAGAAGGAGAGAATGAAGATTAAACAAAGAGAACTACTTCATAAAGAAAAATGTTGTCCTTGGGTCTCTAGGGCCAAGGATCTGCCCTGAGCAGCAGATGTCTTAGAGGATGGAAGATGTGCTGTCCTTTTTCTCAGTACATGGCCTCACATTCACAATTATATCTGTATCTCCAGGACACCATGCACTGGACACTGTTGTACCCTGAGGTCCTCGGTTTTACCAAATGGGGTGGGGCAGCAAAGTCCAGCAGAATCAGCTCCATGCTGCTGTGGTATCCTCAGAAATACAAAGGTAAAATCTGATAAAAGGAGCAAAACTCAGAGGTTTGGAGAGGCAATGTCTAGCAGAAAATCCTGGACAGGGAGGATGAATAAAGAAGCAATAGGGTCCCAGCTGTGGGCCTGGGTCAAGGAGAACCATACAGATTTTGACTGGTGTCAAGAGTATTGCCGGAAGGAAAAACTGTGCCATTCTTGTTGAAAATGATCAATCAGTTGAAACCATGCAGTGTAAACTGTTAACTTTTCGGTGACCAACCTGAGTCAAACAGATAAAATCCCAGTATTGACAATAAAAGATAATTCTAAGTATAGCACCTTCATTAATGAGGAAAAAATGCAGAATGGCTTTTCCCAAACTTTGAAGGCAGGAGACAGAATTACCTTTGGAGTGTTTGACAGTAAATTTAGGGTAGAGTATGAGCCGTTGGTTGCATGCTCTTTTTATTTAGATGCCTCTGGGAAAACTGCTTTAAATCGAGCTGTACTGCAACTTGGAGGATTTACTGTAAATAATTGGACAGAAGAAGGTGCTCATCTTGTCGTGCCATTGGGTAAAGTTACCATTATAATTTGCATCTTTATCAGATCTGGTTATATTCAAAGCTAACTGAAGAATGACATTGGGAGGTGATTCGTCTCCTTTTAAGCAGGCAACATGTGCACTCATTTGTGGACGTCCAACTGTGAAACCAGAATATTTTACTAAGTTTCTGAAAGCAGTTCAGTCCAAGAAGCAGCTTCCACAAATTGAAAGTTTTTACCCACCTCTTGATGAACCAGTTATTGAAAGTAAAAATATTGATCCGTCAGGATGACAGAACACATTTTCAAAGGGAAAACATTTATATTTTTGAATGCCAAACAGAATAAGAAATTAAGTTAAGCCACTTGGAGGTGGAGAATCTAGGTTGATAACAGAAGAAAAAAGATGAAGAAGAAGATAGTTTCTTTTCAACTCCTGGAACTTGTGTTGTTGACAAAGGAATATCAGACTCATAAATCTTAATTCCTAACTCTCAGAAAAAAGCAGATTTATTCAATAATGGATATGCTCCAAAGGCAGGGTCTTAGACCTATTCCTAAAGCAGAAATTAGGTTGACTACAGAGAACTACTGTGATCCTCAGGGCCAGACTACTGCAGTATTAAAAACAACTGCTCCAGGACCAAGCCTTTCACAAGACTTGTCAATGAAAAACTAAAGCTGGCTGCACCCGTGGCTCAGTGAGTAGGGCGCTGGCCCCATATACCAAGGGTGGTGGTTTTGAACCCGGCCCCATCCAAACTGCAACAAAAAATGTCTGGGTGTTGTGGCAGGTGGTGCCTGTACTCCCAGCTACTCCGGAGATTGAGGCAAGAGAATCACCTAAGCCCAAGAGCTGGAGGTTGATGTGAGCTGTGCCACCATGGCACTCTACCAAGGGCAATAAAGTAAGACTTTGTCTCTAAAAAAAAAAAAAAGAAAGAAAAACTAAAGCCAAGTGTCCCAGTGAATACCACTACAGATGTAGCTGACACAGAACCAGAGCAAGCAGATACATGCGTGGATTTCAGTGAAAAGCCAAAAGAAATCAAAATCTCCAGAAAGGAACAGTATCTCAGAATGCTTTCACAAGAAATCCCCACTATAGGCGGCGCCTGTGGCTCATGGACTAGGGCGCCTGTCCCATATACCGAAGGTGGCAAGTTCAAACTCGGCCTTGGCCGAACTGCAAAACAGAAAAATAGCCAGGCGTTGTGGCGGGTGACTGTAGTCCCAGCTACTTGGGAGGCTGAGGCAAGAGAATTGCCTAAGCCCAGGAGTTAGATGTTGCTGTGAGCTGTGATGCCACGGCAGTCTACCAAGGGTGACAAAGTGAGACTCTGTCTCTACAAAAAAAAAAAAAAAAAGAAAGAAATCCCCACTATAAGGGAACCTTCCAAAACAACTTCTTATACAACTAATATTGCAGTATAAAATACTTAAGTTAAGATGAAAATCCCAAACTATCAGCTTTCACCAACTAAATTTCCAGCTATAAATAGAGAGATGAAGGTTCTTAGCAGCAGCAGACCAACTCCATTAAAAAACTACTTTCAGCCACTTCCCAGAAAAAGGGAAAAGGATGAATAAAATCCTCGTGCAAATAAGCAAGAATAGAGATGTCTTATTCTCTTTTAGAACAAACACAACCTACTATACCCTTAATATGGAAAAACAAGGAGCATCCACCTCAGAATGAATCTGTAGACAAAAAATATGATAATTTATTTACAGAAACAGATTTAAAATTCAGCACGAAAAATTCTGCTAATATATCCCATTCTACAGAAAAGCTAAGATTAAATAAAAGAAAAGAAATTGATGATTTGGCTCTATAGAAGATGAAATATTGGAAGAGTTATTCAAAAACAATAAAACAGAGTTACAAATTGAAATGAAAGTTCAAAAACAAGAGAAAGATGTCAATATTAGAAAAAAGGACTAAGATAGATATAGAAACAAATGACACTTTTCATGACAAAGCAATACCAGAAAATAACAAAATATCCTAAGAAAATGAAATAGGAAGAAATGTGGGGAAAAATGTGAGCGCCAGAAAAAGATCACTGTGGTCAATGAAAAAAGAGGTATCTAATAATGATGAACTGCAGGATGGTAATGAGATGCTTCCAAGAAACGTGTTATTAACTGAATGTAGATCGCTGGAGGTTAAAGAATCCCCTTGCAAAGAATCCCCTTGAGTAGGGTCAACTAAAGAATCTCAAGTAATTCAAGAAGGTCACTTTTCCTGGGGCAGGAAAACTTCCACACATCATTGGAGGATCGGAGCTTGTAGCTCAACATGCATAAAAGCATACAGAATTAGAAGAGCCATTTAGGCAGGAAATGAAGGTGCAAAATCAACTTGCAGAAGAGTCTCTTGCTGAAGGTCTTTTCAGATATAATACTAATCTAATAAGGAGAAGATAACCAAGGATTTTAAAAAGAAGCCATGGAAAAACCTTTCCTAGCAAGGATCCCTGGGATATATGAATGTATAGCGTATAAAGGATATTGGAGTTACAAATATTTTATGGCCTAAATTTGTTACGTAAAATGCGCAAAATCAAAAAACAAACAAACAAATAAAGAAGCAACAGAAATCCCAGCAACCAACTAAGTAGGTAATCAAAGCTCCTGGAGGTCAGGGGGTAATGCCCTGTCCATATTTCCAGTAAGGCTCAGTAGACACGTTAGGGTTTTTTCTTGGGTTTTGACCTGCATTAGCATATAATGATACATTGGCTCTTAGGTTAAATTAAGTAACTTTCGTTTTGTAATACTCCCCTTTAAAAGTTAACAATGTTATGACTTTAGGCTTCTGAGCTGTTTTTCTTTCACTCTCATATTTAAGTGCAGTTAAAAATTTTGAAAATGCCCCCAGAACACTAAATGCATTTCCAGCACATGCTGTAGCCCCAGCTCCATTCCCAGTCTGGACTTTCTGATGTAGTCGAGCTGAAATATGGTTTTAGAAAATACAAGTTTTACCTGTTAAAAATGAACCAGGGGCCCACAGTTGATTTTGCATCACGTGGCACCATGCCAGTCGGTTTTCTTGCCTTGCTAGAGGCAGGGGAAGGAGGTTTTATGAGGAGGGTCCTGGGACCTTGGTGGATCTGGGGACATCATATTTCATGCCTATGAGGTAATGCATCGATACCAAGAATAATCACCTGCCCTTGGTTGTGAAGTTCAGATGTGACAGAGAAACCATGGGTAAACATGCTGTGTACCCTAAGGACTTGGACAGAGGAAGGGAAGCTTGGAAGACTTCTCTGGTGTTCAGGTACTGATTGCAAAATATCAGCTATCAATAGCTTTAGTTCAGTGCAATAAGCCAATAGGAAATTTCTAGCAATGTGTTTGTGTATAGGAAATATAAACAGAATTAATTGAAAAGCATATGATGCCAGCTCAAGTTCTCTCTTTCTGTCCCCTAAGAAAAATTCCGTCCTTAGTGTATTATCCATTTCTGGGGGAAAAAAAAAAAAAAACCCTTGTGGGCTATTAACTGATTTACACTTACTTTCCTGGAGCAAAGTGACTCAGAAAGATAATCTCTAAGCCAAACTTGCTCTGTCAGTTCTAAGGCTTATTCTGTACAAATAAACTACCGTGTGCCCAAACAATTTCCTCCATGCAGCTTGAATGTGCTCTAAGATAGGAAAGGTAGTGATTTCCAGCCAGACAGATGTACAGTAACGGTAATCACCTCCTGAAGATTAAACTCACTAGTGCTATAGGGCACTTTGTAAGAGGGTAAGTGATCTTTACTGTCACTCAATGAGAAGATAAAGAGTAGCTGGAAGCAGAACTCATCACCACTCTCCAAAATTTGACTCTTCCTGTATCTTCCCTATTTCATTGACAGTAGCACTTCCAACTGTCTCTGGCCATAAACCTGCAATCATCCTCATTGTCTCTATCACCCTAGCCCACTCAAATAGCGGATCTACAAGGCCCATCCAGTCCTCTTCCTGTGTCCAGACAGCTGTGAAGTTTTATATCATCTAAGGTGCTGATGAGCCAGAAAACACACACATTCCTATACAAAGCAACATTGACATAATTTCTGAGATTGGAAGGACTGAGTGACCTTAGGACTTAGTTATGGACCTCAAAAATTAAATTTTTAAAAACTCGAATGTCTCAAAAAACTACCCATTCATGTTCAGGCTGATGTGTCCTTATTTCAGTCTTCAACACTTACCGTCATTTCCCAGTGCCCCTTAAAAACTCCAAATCTGACCAAGTTATATCATTCCTTAAAAAAGAAAGAAAGGAATCACTGACTTCCAATCATTTCCACACATTGTATAATAGCTTCTTAGCTTCAAACCTACTTACAATTTTATTTTCAGGCATAAAAGTCTTTACACAGTTTAAAAAAAAAAGATTAATTTTTATATTTGAATGCCTTTATCTTTCAGTTTCAACTCCATGTCTTTTTTCTCTTTCCCAATCACTCCTACATAACTTACTTTCTCAAACTCACTACCTCCTCCCCTTCCTTTGAGTTAACTGAACATCTTTTCACCCTTAGAGTCAGCAACTGACTCCATTCCTTCCTAACCCCTTCATGTAGGTAAGCACTTCCATATTTCTGGAATGATGATCATTTTATTTAAACTATCCCTCAACTTGTACTATGATTAGCTATCTATATTTCTGCCTTCCCCAACAGATGGAGACTCTGTGTTCAGACCTGTTTATTCCTTTTTCTCCACAATGTTGCACACTGTGCAGTAAATAGTAAGATGTTCAATATATATGTAAATGAATTAAAATGAATAATAATGTACTGGTTTACTTTTCAGGGGACTTACCTGCCAATGCATGTTAAAAGCACACTAGGGCTGCATTGCAAACTTTAGGTTCACTGCTCCAGTCTGGAGAGTTCTGAGGATTGGCTTAAGAATGGAGGCTCTTAAGTATCTCAAGAATGGAAGAAAATGTACTCAGCCCTAATGTGAAGCTAATTTATAGCTTTCATATGAAGGCTAAAACCCAATTATAGCACAAGAATACAGG
>CAUYRH010125966.1:0-10127 GCA_963574655.1 Perodicticus potto | reverse complement strand
ATGCAGCCTTAAAGAAAGATGGAGACTTACCTCTTTCGTGTTTACATGGATGGAGCTGGAACATATTCTTCTTAGCAAAGTATCTCAAGAATGAAAGAAAAAGTATCCAATGTACTCAGCCGTACTATGAAGCTAATTTAAAGGTCTCATATGAAGGCTATAACCTAACTATAGCACAAGAATATGGGAAGGGAGGGGAGGGGACAGGTTGGGGTGGAGGGAGGCTAATTGGTGGGGCCACACCTGTGGTGCATCTTAGAAGGGTACAGGCAAAGCTTACTAAATGCAGAATACAAATGTCTTCATACAATAACTAAGAAAATGTCATGAAGGGTATGCTAAACAGTTTGATGAAAACATTTCAGATTGTATATGAAACCAGCACATTGTACCCCTTGATTGCAGTAATGTATGCAGCTATGATTTAATAAAAAATAAAAGAAAAAAGAAAAAAGAAAAAAAAAATAACCACAGTATAGAAGGAACTCAAACAACTTAATAACATAAGAAACAAACAATCTTATTTAAAAATGGACAGAATATCTGAATAGACAATTCTGAAAGGAAAACACTAATAGCCAAGAAGTGTATGACAAGTGTTCATCACTAATTATGATGAAAATGCAAATCAAAACCACAATGAGATAGCATCTTACCCAAGGTTAAATGGTTATTATGAAAAAGACAGAAAGTAACATGCTGGCAATAGGTGGAGAAAGAAGAACACTCATACACTGTTTGTGGAAAGGCAAATTAATGTAATATTTGCAATGAATATTACTCATATATAAAGAGAAATGAAGTTTGATGCATCTGATACCCTGGATGAACTCTGAAAACATGCTAAGTGAAAGAAGCAAGGCAAATGGTTATTCCATTTACATGTATAGGTAAATCCATAGTCTGAGAAAGCAGACTATCCATCACTAGGGGCTGGGCAGTGGAGGGATGGATAATGACTACTTAATGAATGCAGTTGTTCTTTTCATGGTAATGAAAGTGATTTGAACCAGCTAGAGGTAATGTTTGCATGGCATTGTGAATGAACAAAATGCCACTGAATTACACACATTAAGATAGTATGTTATAAAAAGTGGCAATGTTTTTAAACATATCAGTATTTCCAAAAATAATTATATTTGAACAGCATTCAAGTTATTACTGAAGGAAATTTGTTTTAGAAATTATGATACAGGGCAATTTTAATGTTATATTGTAGTTCATATTTTATGCATAAGGAACAGATATTAATGTGTAGCAAAAAATATTGAAATTGATTATTCTCACTATGTTTAATTTGCCATATATTTCTGCTTTATCATTTCTTAAAGGTCTTCTAGAGCAAAATATAAAAACTTTCAAGCACTCAAAGGTATATTTTGTTAAGTGTATATACAAATAACAGATAGTGGTGAAGACTTAGTATAAAATTACAAACAGTATGAATCTAATTACATTTAAAGTGAAACGTGTGGATGCATGTGGAGGTGTGTATATGTATTTATATCCATCTATATGTATAAATAAATTTCTAAAAGCCAGATGTCTTTCATCTTGGTCATAGTAAGTGCTTGAATATGATATTTTTGGTCAATATATTCATATATATATATATATATATATATATAAATATACTCAGACATTAACAAAAGATTATAGTTGCATGTGAATTGTGTGAACACATCTAAAAGTTTTATTAGTCTGTACATCTAGGTGAATATGAGAGATGCCTATTTCAACTATCATTTAATGAATTTTGCTTTTTTCTTCTAGTTTTTAAACATAAAACTTTAAGATAAAAGGGTAAAATTTGAGAAGAATAAAAAAGTCAAATTTCTGAGGTATGTATATGTAGTATACATTTATATAATATGTATATGTGTATCTATAGCTAGATTTTTAGAGATAAAGAGCAACAAGTAAGAATTTAATGTTTTTAATGACTAGTCCAATCCAGAAGGTGCTTATAAATATTTTTTTCTAAAATCCAGATTTTGAGACCAGGCACAGTGGTTCACACCTGTAATCATAGGACTCTGGGAGGCCAAGGCAAGTGGATGGTCTCTACTAAAAATACAAAAATTAGTTGGATGTTGTGGTGGGTGCCTGTAGTCCCAGTTACTCAGGAGGCTGAGGCAAGAGAATTGCTTGAGCCCAAGAGTTTGAGGTTGCTATGAGCTATGACGCCATGGCACTCTATCCAGGGCAACAGAATGAGACTCTGACTCAAGGAAAAAATATAAAATCCAGATTTTGAAATTTTTTTATGACTACGTCCAAAACTTCCCAGAAATCGGATGTGTAAATTTGGTCTTAAAACAAGATGCATAACTAAATTTAATTTAAATGTAGCATTATTGTGGTATCATACTGAATATATAGAACTTTGTGGCTATGTATTGAATGGTAGTAAATATGGAAAAGGTTATCAGTGTTTAGTATAAAATTTTATGACATTACTTTTCTTTTGATCAGCATATGGTTATTTTCTGAATCCTTTGCAATCTCTATGTTTTAGTTACTAATGAGAAAATATAAGACTGATTCTAAACTGAAAAACTGTAACACACGTACACAGTAAAGTCACAGGACACAGTTGTAGGTCATTTAATTACATGGGAAAATGCTCGTATTCCAGTGTTAAATGATGAAACTGTGAGATGAAATCCTATGATTCATCTGATTGGAATTCATAGTCATTTCAGTACTTGTGTCAGTTCAAATAGAGCATTGTAAAGCGTTCAGTCAGGGGAACTATCTGGACCTTTATCTTAGTGCTCCACCAAATTGCTGCCTCCTATTAAACACACAAGGCCTAGTGCCTAAGTAAGAATATGGAATAGGACTGCCAAGGAACGTGGTGAGTGAGTCAAGACAAGAACTATGTGGCCTGGTTCCTAGATTTGTTCTTCTCTAAGCCTTTAACCATAAACATTTTCTTTTCCCTCTTAAGTATGGATCTTTGAAATTCGTCCCAATACCACAGGACAATTTGCTAGCATAATAAAACACTGGAGATACAATGCTGAGTGAAGAAAAACAAAAATGGGAAGATTGTTTGTGTGGAAATTGAATTCTGGAAAAGCGAAGATGCCTGATAAGGGTGCGTGCCTTACATCTCAGTTTGATAACAAGTGAAAACCAAAAGCAAAATCTTAAGAGTGGAGCAAGTTTCCACAAATTGAGCAAAATACAAGCTAACCATAGTTTCTGGTGCCTTTGTCTCTCTTCATGGCGTTTTTTCAAACTGGACGGGCGGGAGAAGAGCGCCTGGAGTAAAAGTAGTTGTTTTTTTTCTCGAACAATACTGCCATCGTGAGGAAGTAGTTTCACAAAGTTCTAAGCTGTGAGCATTATCCTCCACGCAATCCCTAGCAATTGAGGAAGGAAGGCCCTGAGGGGGGCTGAACAGGCCGTAGTCCTAAGTTTGGCTTTGCAATATTTTTCACTGAAGCCTGGCAGGAGCAATGGACAAATGCAGTCTTGGTGAAGTATTTGGTGAGCAAGGGACCAGGACTGAGCTGGTAGCTTCCAGAAAGTCCCAAACACAGGAAGTAAAGTGTCAGGGCCTCAGTTTGTTCAGTGTGGGCAATACTAGATGAAGCCACTCACAGCCAAGGGCAGACCCTAGAGCATTTAGCCTGTGAATATGCCCTGTGGAGTTTTAGGCAGCCAGATTGTCCTTTTGTTGTGGGGCTGATGCATTTATAGTAGCAATTGTCAGAGCACAATGGACAGTCCAACTCTAGGTGCCATCCATCTGTAGCCAGTGTCATTTATAGATAAACCAAAATTCTAGACCATTATTGCCTAGGTGTATAGCCTGTGGCCCACAGGCCACATGCTGATTTTATGGGGACATTTTTGCTTATCTGTGGTGTTGGATATAACAAAAAGTACGCATGGACATTTTTTTCTAATCAGCTTTCATTAGTGTTAGTGTATTTAATGGTTGGCCCAAGACAACTCTTTCTTCCTATGTGTAGCAGAGAGGAAAAAAAAAAAAAAGGGTGGACACCCTTGGTAGAGCAAGAAGGACTTTTCTAGAAGGAGTAGCTAGATGTGAGCCAGAACATCTTCCAGAACAGATTTTCTCAACTGGATGAAAACCAAAAATGTAATGGAAGGCCAGCCGATTCCCTGAGCCTATTGGCTAGCAGCTTCTGTGACTTTACAGGTTAAAGTCTATCTCAGTCCTCTCAAGGAGGGCAGAGAGGTGGCTTTTTTCTGTTGGCCATCCCAAGAGAAAGGTGGTAGTATTTAGGTCCAAGGAAATCATTATTTACCATATATAGCTAGTATTCTCTGTGCTAGCTTTAGAGTTAGTTCTTGATGAAGATTCCACAATAGTTTTACAAGATAATCCACCCTTTTCCTGAGGTGATCTCCAGATACTCCATGGTTAATAATTGCAGGCTCTAGGAAGACTTGCTCCTAGTAATACTTTTTTTCATATTCTGTTATCACACTATCTGAATTTTAAGAAAAGAAGTAATGTCACAGGCTTTCTCCTATGACCCTCTAGTGCTTCAATATCTTGCTCAGGTATGACCTCTTTTACCCTTTAATGATTCAGACAAACATTCCAGGGGAGAAACTGGCTTTCGTGACATCCTTGACTATGCCTAGCTATCCCTCAATACTGTCATAGTTGAGTGATGGTTTATGGATATAGATGCCACTGTCATGCAGGAGTTCTTTTGAGACACTGTGGGAAGCATTTCTCAGTGACTCCAGGGTCTGGAAAGGAGAGAAATGACCTCTAATCTCCTCAAGCTATTTCATCTAAAGTAGACTTAGGTATCTGCTGGGTTGTCTCCTATGGAGGAATGGTTTGACCTGACCACCTTCTTGGAAGAGTAGGGACAGTGTCCCATATCTGAATCTAGACATGTTAGTTGTTCCAGGCCTAGAATTCCTTAGACTAAAAAATACCATATTCATCCTTTGCTGACTATCTTCAATAAAGGCCATGTACCTGGGCAGTGGATGACAGCCTGACAAGAAAATCATACTTAGCTGAGTCCCAGTGGTGGTACCAAGGAGGATGCTTGGTTTCCTTTGCAAGAAGGGATATTGTGGAGGGACAATGATAATTCTGGTTTCAGCTTGGCTACATATCATTTGGCTAGTCCCTTCAACACTTGCAGTCTGAATTCCATTCTCTTTGCCCTAATCAGCAGGAGAAAAGCAAACTACCGAACCTTGAGGATCAAACCATATAAGTTTGCAAACACCAGGTAAGAGGAATGACTAAGTAAAGTGTGTTTTATTCTAATTTTAACATATGTGATGACCTTAAACCAAACATACGTGTATTCTAGAGAAACAATATGCACATTGTAATGTATCTGTAAAAACTCAAAGAAATAACCGTGTTTACTTTTCTAAAGCAATGTTTTTGAAGATGTATTTTCTAGTTTTACCTTTATTTATGATGAAGTCTTGATATTGACAAACAAGGCCTAGTATTGATGACATTCAGTGAATTTAGGCTCTTCAAAGCTTTGTTAAACACATACCTGATCTGGTCCTAAAACACAATGTACACATTAATCCGATTTATATATAGATTTATTTTTAAGTGAAATGAAAAATGTTGTGTATACGTTGAAAGTTACGTATACGTTGAAAGTTGTGTGTGGAACTATTCAAAAGTTTATCAGTTGCTTTGATAAATTTTATGGTAGTGCTTTTCTTCTTGATCAACACAAAGATTTTACTGAATCCTTGGTAAGCTCTCTTGTTTAGTTTTCCAGTGAAAGAAAACTTGAAGCCTTATATCTTAAAGATAAAATAACACTCAGAGACACCATAAAGTTATAGGAAATAGTTGAGGAATATTTAATGGCATGGGAAATGCTGTGTTCTGATGTTAAATGATGAGACCACGAGTAACTTCTGATAGGGACTGATATATAAATAACTGTGAGTATCACGGCATGTGGAGCATATATGACATACAATAATCACAAACTATCTGGTCCCTTCTCTTATGGCTTACGCCAAATCATTGCCTACAATTCAACACAGAAGACTAGAAGGCCTCCCTGGTTGTCCAAGAGGAGAGCTAGGTCAGAGACCATTGGGATCTTTGAACTGTTTCCTAGAGAAGATCTCAAAGCTTCAAGCAATTTCCTCCGTTTCCTGCCTTCATCCACCCAATTTATCACTTGAAGGAGATTATTTGGTACTATGGAAATTCTGAGTGTAGTAAATCACCCCCCTATAGACAAGGAACAGAGGAAATTTAAAGGTGGTTTTAGTTCTATTGTTACAGTTTGGTTTCAGATGGGAAATAAAAGCACAACAATGTGAGCTGCCAGATGTCCCAAACGGAACAAAATGCTAAACACCCTTGTTTCCTGGCACCTTTGTCTGTGGGTGGTGTTTTTTTAAGAAATGGCGAGAGAAGAGGGTTCCAAGACAGGGTTTCTGACCTATCTGGAACTCTACTGCCATCGTGCGGAAATAGTTTGAAAACACTCTACGCCATTACAGTGTCTTTGGAGGACGATCTGGTTTGGGGACGTGAAAGAAACTTGGGTCCAAAGCTAGGCCTCCTGGCCTTTTCATCTAATGCCTTAAGAGACACCTGGCTATTGGAGGTGTCCTGGTGTAGAACCTGGAGCATGAAGGTTCTAATGCCAAATGCTCTGAACTTCCCTGTCGTCATGGATGGAAACTGCAGCCACAAGGACCCAAAGCCCTATAGCAAAATGACATCTCATGATAGCCTGTTAACTCTTGCTCCAAGGTACAGGTATGGAAGACAAATACCCACAGAAGCCACCGTTTTTCCCTAAGAGCGTTTCTCCAGTTTTGCTCAGACCGGGAGGACCCAAGGCTCCGCCCCACGACTTCCGGTGGAAGTACTTTATGACAGCTGCTGGTTCACTCCAGACCCCTCACGCTCCAGGTTCCAGGCCAAGATACTGCAAGAGTCCTGGTCTCTTTTAAAGCTTTAGAGGAGAAGGCAAAGCCGCCCATCTTTGAACCCATACCTCTTTTACCTTCCCAGAGGCAAAAGAAGCAGTAATGAAGGAGCAAGCGGTAATGGCGGAGGGTGCATAAAACTATTTCCTCACGATGGCAGTAGTGTTCCAGACATGTTTTTTTAAAAAAATAAAAAACTGTTCTAAGCCTTCTTCTCCCGCCCTTCCTGTTAGAAAAAACGCCACCCGGAGACAAAAGCTGCAGGAAACATGGCTGCCTTGAATCTTGCTCGGGTTTTGGGCTATCCTGTTCATACTGTTTTACATTGCTTTTGTTTTCCATATGAAACCATAAATTGAGGACTAAAAGCACCCACCCTCATGCGGAATCTTGATCCTTCAGAAATTAAATTTCCACATGACCTTGTTCATACAGTACTACTTTAATTCTGTACAGTTGTGTTCAACATTCTAAGCCCTGTATTTTCTCATAGTATCAAATTTTCTGCTTGAGTGTATAAGTCGAAGTATCCAAGCTTAAGAGAAGAAAATGCTGGAAGTCAAGGGTTCAAAGAGAGCATCTCCAGGCACCCTATTCAACTCTGAAGCTCTCAAGAGAGTCTGCTTTTATTTTAAGTTCTAGAACTAATACTTGATTTGTGTGGGAAATAACCCTTTTCTAAGCAAAGCATACACTTTTTTCTTCTTTTTTTTTAGTGCGTGCTTGCTGTTGATCTCACTTAAAATTTCAGCAGAAGCACTTTTAAATATCATTGAATAGCTTTTCTACTCCTTCCATAGCCTAAGCTTTTCTTCTTTCTATTTTTATTGATCTATGTTACCTTCTTTTAATAGATTCAGAAAATGAGGGAATAGACTATGCTAATGGGAAAAATACCCCAAAGTCTATGAAATGATTTAAAGAGGTTTATTCTTAACCAAACTTGAAAAACTGTGCCCTAGTGCTGCACAACATCAAGAGTTCCTGAGGAGATGTGCCAGAGGTGGTCAGTGTTGGGGGTCAGGAGTATGGCTCCCTGAACCTAGTTGACCTGGTTGGATTACTTGATGGAACTAGAAAGTTGAAATGAGGCATAGCATGAAATAGAAAGCAAAAGTGTGCAGAAACCTGAAGTAAAACTGGAGCGATACAGGCAGTATGAATAGAAAACAAAAGTAACTTTGCGCGGGCAGGGTTTAGTATACCAAAAAGAAACTTTATTTAAGAACAAAGAGAAATTTTAGAACTCTTCCCAAGAGAGGTAAAAGTAGATCTCTTCGTGAGCAAGGAGTGAAAGACAGAGGACACACAAAGGCAGAATAGAGATAAGTGTATCCTCTTTCTCTCCCTTTGAAATTGTTAACTCTCATTGGTCTTTCTGCACCTCAAGGCATTATTGATTTTCTATTGATCATTAATTGCGTAGGTTACCTCATATCCACATTGTTTTCCCTTTTGTGGCTGGAATTGCTGAGTGCGGATCACAGTACTCCCCATAATGTTTCTATGGGCCCTCTAAACTTCCTTATTCAGCAGGCCAGGCTTTTCTCCTATCCCCCTTGAAACCCTTTTCTTTGTCCCTTTTCAGTCAGGGTACAGTTTGTTTTCTTATGGAGACAGGAATTTTAGGTAAAGTCATAATTCAATAAATGGAAAGTATACATTGGTTTGGCCTGAAAAGGTGGGATATCTGAAAGCAGAGGCTTACAAGTCATAAATGGGTTTTAGGGATTATTTAGTTGAGAATTGGTTGGAAGAGTTAAGCTTTATCTAAAGGCTTGGAATCAGTAGCAGGGAATGTTTGAGTTAAAATAAGAGGGTCTGTTATCTGTTATGTATACCTGGTTGATAATTTTCAAAAAATGTGTAACAATGGCTCAGCGCCTGTGGCTCAACGAGCTAGGGTGCCAGCCACGTACACTTGAGCTGGCGGGTTCGAATCCAGCCCGGGCCCGCCAAGCAACAATGATGGCTGCAACCAAAAAAACAATGGCCAGGCGTTGTGGCGGGCGCCTGTGGTCCCAGCTACTTGGGAGGTGGAGGTAGGAGACTCACTTGAGCCCAGGAATTGGGGGTTGCTGTGAGCTGTGATGCCACGGCACTCTGTCCAGGGTGACAGCTTGAGGCTCTGTCTCAAAAAAAAAAAAGTGTAACAAGATTTTATAACTTGTGTGGCTTGCCTTTAACTTTTCCTTCTATGACCTTAGGTCCTGTTTGTTATTTAGTATCTTATTGCCACACAGTGTCTGTGTTGTCAGTGTTATGATCTCTGTTTTAACATTAATGTGTTGTAGAGGGAATGGCGTGAAAAAAATGGCAAAAATACTTTCTGTCTCCTCAACATATTGGAAACTGAAACCTGCCTCCTTGACCCTGGTCAGTGGTCAGGAGGGGCAGGGAATGTCTCTTGCTCTTTGTGCCATAGAATATAGCTCAAGGGAGTCATCTGGGCAGAAATGACAAGATCTTCTTAGCTGAAAATGGGATGGGCAGAGGTCAAGAGATCCTCTTAGCCAAAGATGGGCTTAATTTATGTGGAGGTCACAAAATGAGGCCACAGAATGTCTTGGCCTGAGATGGGATTATGGGGTCAGAACGTTTAAAAGCTCTATGTGTATACTCAGAAACAAGAATTTGTATTTTGAGACCATTGTCTGCTATTTTTCTCCTTTGCCAGCCAAGTAATAAACTTTACATCCTTCTCCTCAAACTGCTTGTCCCTCTTTTTCTGATGTGCCTTCGGAGGACAAGTGTTGAACTTTTTGTAACAAATGCTTGGTGTGTCTGGGCTCCAAAGGGGAGGAGATATAAAGAGGCATGTCTGACTTCCTTTCCCTTCATGGTTGAGATCTCAATTTTAAGGTTTTCCTGGAGTCCTTTTGGCCAAGAGGGGAGTCTTTCAGTTGGTGAGGGGCTTAAGAGTTGATTCTTAGTTTATATTTCAAAGAGAGAAGCATTGATATAAATATGCCATCTCAAAATAATCAGTGATTAAGAGGGTTTACTTTTGATGCTATTGCTTACACATGTACCAATGTATAGGTTTCTTCTTTTTTTAAAATAATTTTATTAAATCATAATTGTGTACATTGGTGCAATCATAGGGCAGAATGTGCTTCATATACAATCAGAAACATTTTGATCGTACTGTGAGAGATAGCCTTCATGGCATTTTCTTAATCACTATATAA
>CAUYRH010125965.1:0-19299 GCA_963574655.1 Perodicticus potto | reverse complement strand
GGTCTGTGTTGCCTGGGCTTAGAGTGCAGCCTCCTAAGCTCAAGCAATTCTCGTGTGTCAGCCTCTTGAGTAGCTTAAGCTACAGGTATCCGCCACCACACCTGGCTAACTTTCTTATTTTTTCTAAAGATGGGATCTTGCTATTGCTCAAACTGGTCTTAAACTCCTGAGCTCAAGTGGTCCTCCTGCTTTGACCTCTGAAAGTGTTAGGATTATACCCATGAGCCACCTCACCTGGCCAGTTTACCTGTTCTTCTGTTTTATGCACCCTTGTTCCAGAAGAATTTTGAAGCAAAGGGGTTGAGAACTAGTGTAATCCTTAATTAGCCAACCTTTCAGTACTATTTTCATTAAGCCTCTTTTTTTTTTTTTGTAGAGACAGTCTCACTTTATCGCCCTCAGTAGAGTGCCGTGGCATCACACAGCTCACAGCAACCTCCAACTCCTGGGCTTAGATGATTTTCTGTCTCAGCCTCCCAAGTAGCTGGGACTACAGGCGCCCACCACAACCTCCAGCTATTTTTCTGTTTTGCAGTTTAGCGGAGGCCGGGTTTGAACCCACCACCTTTGGTATATGGGGCCAGTGCCCTACTGGATGAGCCACAGGCACCGCCCTCATTAAGTATTTTTTCAAGAGGCAGCAAATGTGGGTGGTCTAGGATTTGGACTGCAAACATATTACTGTGTGTCCGCTCAATAATTTTGTATTTTGTTGAACTTATTTTGAAAACTCAGTTCTGCTGTTTTAGTTCTACCTGATTGTACCTTTTATCTGTGTAGTTTCTGTATTTGTTTTTGTAACCCTTTATTGAAGGCAGTTTATAAGGATTCATAAAACTACAATATACCACACATTAAAAGTGAAGAGAAAGAAGAAGCAAGCATAAAGTAGAATCAGAGTCTAGACCAAAAAGGTTTATCACAGTTTAGTTACTATAGGCAGAAGCATGGATTTGACTCTGAGCTTTCTAGGAGCCATCAGGAGAAAAAACCTGTTAAGTTATTTTTCACAGCATTTTTTTTTTTTTTATTGTTGAGGATTCATTAAGGGTACACAGAAGCAGGTTACATTCATTGCTTTTGTTTTTCACAGCATTCTTAAGAGAAAAATAAACTAGTTAATTAAGAAAGATAACTAACCACTTGGCACTATCAGAAATTCTACTAGAGGCTTGGCGCCTGTAGCTCAAGCAGCTAGGGCACCAGCCACATACATCGGAGCCCGGGCCTACCAATCAACAAGGACAACTACAACCAAAAAGAAAATACCCGGGTGTTGTGCTAGGCGTCTTTGGAAGGCTGAGGCAAGAGAATCGCTTAAGCCCAGGAGTTTGAGGTTGCTCTGAGCTGTGATGCTACAGCATTCCACCCAGGGTGACAGCTTGACACTCTGTCTCAAAAACAAAACAAAACAAAAGAAGTTCTACTAGAATTTCTCATCAAAACTCTTATAAAGAGGATTATGTTGTAATTACTATTTCCCTGTTCAACCTCTAAGATAGACGGATAGCAAGTATTTAAATACTTTTGGTATGGGAAGACCAACTACATCATTTGATATAGCCTGAAAGAGTGGATAGATTTGTCCTTTGATGTCTAGTGAATGAATGTACTTTTCCTAAAGCAGCTTTTGATATGTATAGAGATTTAGCTCCTAGGCAAGTATCTCAAGTGTGAATGCTCTGCACATCAAATACAGACAATTCATATGTAGGATTTAAATTTTTTTTTTTTTTAAAAAACCGTGGCTGGGTTTGAACCCACCACCTCCGGCATATGGGGCTGGGCACCCTACTCCTTTGAGCCACATGCGCCACCCAATTTAAATTCCTTTTTTTTTTTTTTTTTTTTAAAGAGACAGAGTCTCACTTTTTCCGCCCTCGGTAGAGAGCTGTGACGTAACAGCTCACAGCAACCTCCAGCTCTTGGGCTTAGGCGATTCTCTTGCCTCAGCCTCCCAAGTAGCTGGGACTACAGGTGCCCACCACAATGCCCAGCTATTTTTTTGTTACAGTTTGGCCAGGGCTGGGTTTGAACCTGCCACCCTCCGTATATGTGGCTGGCGCCCTACTCACTGAGCCATAGGCACCGCCCAGGATTTGAATTCTTTTGTGAAAACTTAGTTTTACACCACAATAGAATTTGTAGGAGTGTCTCTAGGTTAAAATTCTTTTTTTGTTGTTGTTGTTGAGACAGAGTCTCACTTTATCGCCCTCGGTGAGTGCCGTGGCATCGCACAGCTCACAGCAACCTCCAACTCCTGGGCTTAGGCAATTTTCTTGCCTCAGCCTCCCTAGTAGCTGGGTCTACAGGTGCCCACCACAACGCCCTGCTATTTTTCTGTTTTGCAGTTCTGCTGTGGCTGGGTTTGAACCCACCACCTTCAGTTTATGGGGCCGGTGCCCTACTCGATGAGCCACAGGCACCGCCCTAGGTTAAAATTCTTGGAAAATAATTTCAAACCTGCTACATCCTTGTCTGACTGCTCTGTACTTTAGTGGTGGGGAGAGCATACTCTTCCAAAGAATCCAAAAGTGTAAAATCATTAAGAAATAAAGAAAAGGAGTGGCGCCTGCGGTTCGAAGGAGTAGGGCGCTGGCCCCATATGCCAGAGGTGGCGGGTTCAAACATAGTCCTGGCCAAAAACGGCAAAAAAAAAAAGAAAAGAAAGAAAAGGGGGCCCAAGGCACAATCCTATTTTATGCTACTGGAAATTAATTGCCTCAACAGGTCAGAACTCCTGTTTTTAGTATAGGTTAAATGTAAGGAGATATGTTTTTAATTCATGTCTATAATAGATGTAGCTCTGCTTTTTATCTCCAGTTTTTCGGCTTATAAAGCTGAGTTGGTCAGTCCTTAGATCCTGTTATATTCTCTTTATCACCTTCTTTCCCTCTTTGCCCTCCAAAGTCATTCTATCTAGATTTTGTGTTCTTGGTGGATTGCATTTTATTCATCTTTTTTTTTTTTTTTTTTTTTTTGAGACAGAGTCCCATTATGTTGTCCTCTCAGCAGAGTGCCTGGCATCACAGCTCACAGCAACCTCCTACTCTTGGGCTGAAGTGATTCTCTTGCCTCAGCCTCCCAAGTAGTTGGTACTACAGTTGCCCACCACAACTACCAGCTATTTTTTGATTGTAGTTGTCATTGTTGTTTGGCAGGCCTGGGCTGGGATCGAACCCGCCAGTTCTGGTGTATGTGGCTGGCGCCCTAGCCGCTGAGCTACAGGCGCCGAGCCAGCCTTTTGTTCATCTTTTTGTATTGTATAACCTTATAGCACAAAGCCTAGCAGAATAGATATTCAATGAATGAATATGGTTTACATCTTCAACTATGTTTTATTTATTTATTTATTTATTTTTTTTGAGGCAGAGCCTCAAGCTGTCACCCTGGATAGAGTGCCGTGGCATTACAGCTCACAGCAACCTCCAATTCCTGGGCTCAAGTGAGTCTCCTGCCTCTGCCTCCCAAGTAGCTGGGACTACAGGCACCCGCCACAACGCCCGGCCATTTTTTTTTGGTTGCAGCCGTCATTGTTGTTTGGTGGGTCCAGGCTGGATTCGAACCCGCCAGCTCAGGTGTACGTGGCTGGCGCCTTAGCTCGTTGAGCCACAGGTGCCGAGCCTCAACTATGTTTTAAATTTCCTGTGGAAGGGGCTTTCTTAACATCATTTTTATGTCCTTTGTCACTTTCTATAGGTAAGGCATGTGGGCTAACTATATGCTGAGCTGCTTGGGACTCAGATATATGTTGTTCAGTTTGATCAAACTGGGTATTCCTCAGTAAGTGAGTTGAATAATAGACATAGTATATCAATAGTTATTGTAAGTTATTTGCCTCAGTGAAGACAAACATTGGTGTGGATAATAAACTAGGAAAAAAACAAAACAAAATCCACCTTCACATGAAAGCTCATGTGAAGACCATGAAGCTCTTTTCACAATCCCATTTCTTCATCCTAGTCTTGGCCTCTGTCATGTTCTGCTTTCAGTCTTCCTTTCCTTTAATATATCCTATACATTTCCTCCCCCATGAAATATCACTTTCAGAACATTCCTCCCTACCCTAAGAATTACAATGATTGCTGCTTTGTCATGGTTCCTTTAGGCTATCTGCATTAGTATTCACCATTACTTTGTACTAAAAAAAACACACATGGAACAGTATGTCCTTACTTGTATGATGTTTGGAGGTATGGTCATCCTGTGGTATCCATGGGGGATTGGTTGTGGGATCCCTCCATCAGATACCAAAATCCATGGATACTCAAGTCACTTGTTATAAAACAGTGTAGTATTTGCATGTAACCTATGTACGTTCTCCTGAAAACTTTAAATTATCTCTAGATTACATTACAGTACCTAATAACGATGTAAATAGTTATTATGCTGTATCATTTTATTTTGTACTTTTTATTATTGTGTCAATATTAAATCATTTTTTTCCAAATACTTTTCCATTCACAGTTGGTAGAGTCTACAAATACAGAAGTCAGGTATGCAGGGCAGGGCTGACTGTATTACGAAGCTTTTTTCCTCTTGTTTTATTTTATTTATTTATTTAGACAAAGCCTCAAGCTGTAGCCCTGACTAGAATGCTATGGTGTCACAGCTCACATCAACCTCTAACTCTTGGGCTTACGCTATTCTCATGCCTCAGCCTCCCAAGTAGCTGGGACTACAGGCACCGCCACAACACCTGGCTATTTTTTGGTTGTAGTTGTCATTGTTGTTCAGCAGGCCTGGGCTGGATTCGAACCCACTAGCTCTGGTGTATGTGGCTGGCACCTTAGCCGCTTGAGCTACAGGCGCTGGAGCCTTTTCCTCTTGTTTTAAAGGAATGGATGTTTTTATTGTTTTTACTAGTTTTGACTTGAAAAAAATCAGAATTACAGGGCTGTTGTAGCCATGTTTATCTTATTGTCACTTGAAAGTAATTTATTTGTAAGAAACCAGAAAAGTGATAAACATACATACTAGAAGGTTGAAAAGGTCTTAAAGTTTCAGTGTGAAATTAAAATAGCCGAGTGATTTTTCTACAAGATTTAAAAATTGATACACTCTTCCTGATATATATTAATTAGTGTTCAATCTTAAAAAAAAAATTGGTCTCTTGGCCCACTTGCCCTGGCAGTAGAGGCCTGTTTGCTGTCTGTGGCAAATGTGTCTTGCTCTGTAAGCCTGTATCTTGCTCTTACTCTTACTCTGTAAACCTACCTTTCTCTTCTTCCATAAACTTTGTTCCATGCTTGCCTTAAAAAAAAAAATCGCAGCTCGGCACCTGTGGCTCAACGGGCTAAGGCGCCAGCCACGTACACTTGAGCTGGTGGGTTCGAATCCAGCCCGGGCCCACCAAAAAAAAAATGGCCGGGCGTTGTGGCGGGCGCCTGTAGTCCCAGCTACTTGGGAGGCGGAGGCAAGAGACTCACTTGAGCCCAGGAATTGGAGGTTGCTGTGAGCTGTGATGAGACAGTACTCTTTTCTAGGGTGACAGCTTGAGGCTCTGTCTGAAAAAAAAAAATTCACTTAGTGCTCGTTGTTCAATGGTTAGAACACAGGCCACATACAATGAGGCAGGCAGATTTGAACCTGGCCTGGGCCTGCTAAACAACAATGACAACTGCAACAAAAAACATAGCTGGATGTTGTGGCAAACACCTATAGTCTCAGCTACTTGGGAGGCTGAGACAAGAGAATTGCTTAAGCTCAAGAGTTAGAGGTTGTTGTGAGCTGTGAAGCCATGGCACTCTACCAAGGGTGCTCAAATTTCATAATTTGATTATTTTTTTTAATTTTGGAAAAGGGTGAGAATCAAGTGGTATTATTTGTCTTTACTTTCTGAAAGCAGTATTTTTTTTTTTTTTTTTTTTTGGAGGCAGAGTCTCAAGCTGTCACCCTGGGTAGAGTGCTGTGGCGTCACAGCTCACAGCAACCTCAATCTCCTGAGCTTCAGCTATTCTCATGCCTCAGTCTCCCAAGTAGCTGGGACTATTGGCACCTGCCACAACGCCTGGCTATTTGTTTGTTGCAGTTGTCACTGTTGTTCTAGCTGGCCCTGGGCTGGATTCAAACCTACCAGCCTAGGTGTATGTGGCCAGTGCCCTACCTACTGAGCTATAGGTGCTGCCCTGAAAGCAGTAAGTTTTGATCTTAGCTTTACTATATAATACCTGCAGTCATCATTTAAAAACACTAGATAACGGCTTGGCTCCTGTGGCTCAACGGGCTAAGGCGCCAGCCAGGTACACCTGAGCTGGCGGGCTTGAATCCAGCCTGGGCCCGCCAAACAACAATGATGGGTGCAACCAAACAATGGCTGGGCGTTGTGGCAGGTGCCTGTAGTCCCAGCTTACTTGGGAGGCGGAGGCAAGAGACTTGCTTGAGCCCAGGAATTGGAGGTTGCTGTGAGCTATGATGCCCACAGCACTCTACCCAGGGTGAAAGCTTGAGGCTCTGTCTCAAAAAAAACAAAACAAAAAAAAACAGTAGATACCTACTGTGTGTTAATTACCATGAATTTGGTAGAGAATGATGAAGAATAAATATGTCAAGGTGCAGCTTGAGAGAGGTTTTGTTGAGGAGACAACACCATGACAGATAATTACAGTGTAGCATGTGAAATGTTAAATATGTGTATGTACAAAATGCTATGAAATCACAGAGGAGGGAGTTACTGTGTGTTTGTTTGACTTTTTTGTCACAACTAAGTTGGAATGGTAAATAAAACCTTAAAGTTTTGCTATGTATGCTAGCTGCTGAGAGCTTTGCTAATGCTGTTTAAATGTCACTGATAAGCATTGCCATTATTAGCAATATTTTATGGTTTAATAGTATTTTGTATGAAAGTTTATAAAATAAAAAAATGGTTATAATCGTTTGCCAATACTGTTTGGCAGTGTTGGATAATTGATATTTTATTAAAATAAAGCTTTCAATATTAAATAAATAAGCCATTTTGGCAAACCATTTTTTGAGATTCAACTTAGTTTCTCTTTTTAAGAAGGCAGTATATTATATGAAAGAGTTTCATTAACTATAAGATGCTATGTAGACTTGGCAAGGTGTTTCATACCTGTAATCCTAGCACTCTGGTAGGCCTACGCTGGTGGATTGCTTGAGCTTAGGAGTTCCATACCAGTGTGAGCAAGATTGAGACCCTTTCTCTAAAAATAGTCAGGTGTCTGTAGTCTCAGCTACTTGGGAGGCTGAGGCAGGAGGATCAAGAGTTTGAGGTTGCTATTAGCTGTGATACCATGACACTGGATGAGACTGTCTCCAAAAAAAAAAAAAAAAGATAGAAAAAAGGTTTGGTGCTTATAGCTCAGCAGCTAAGGCGCCAGCCACATACACTGGAGCTGGCGGGTTTGAACCCAGCCCGGAACTGCCAAACAATGGCAACTACAACCAAAAAATAGCCGGGCATTGTGGCGGGCTCTTGTAGTCCCAGCTATTTGAGAGACTGAGGCAAGAGAATCGCTTAAGCCTAAGAGTTGGAGGTTGCTATGAGGTGTGATGCCATGGCAGCTCTACCAAGAGCAACATAATGACACTCTGTTTCAAAAAAAAAAGATGCTATGCCGTTATACATTATTACATAATTTCCTGTTACTGTAGAAATATGATTTAATTTGGAAAGTCTTGCTTTCGAAGTTTGGTTGCCTAACAACATTTGTTGAATGCCATCCACTGTGCCTGGTACTTAAAGATGCAAAGGTTGAATGTGAAAGGGGGCCGGGTACCATAGCTCATACCTGTAATCCCAGCATTCTGGGAGGCCTAGGAGGGTGGATCACTTGAGTTTAAGACCAACTCTGAGCTAGATCGAGTCCCTGTCTCTAAAAATAGCTGGACATTGTGGCAAGCACCTGTAGTCCTAGCTACTTGGGAGGCTAAGGCAAGAGAATTGCTTGAGCCCAAGAGATGGAGGATGCTGTGAGCTATGAGGCCACAGCACTCTACTGAGGGTGACAAAGTGAAACTCTGTCTCTAAAAAAAAAAAGGTGAATGGCCGCACAGTTCAGAATCAGTTTTCAAATTTATCTTAATAGTGGAAATGTTCCCCCTGAAACTCTAACTAAAGTAGAAGTCAAATATGTAGGGCGGCACCTGTGGCTCAGTGGGTAGGGCACCGGCCCCATATACCTAGTGTGGCAGGTTCAAACACGGCCCCAGTCAAACTGCAATAACAAAATAGCCAGGCATTGTGGCGGGTGCCTGTAGTCCCAACTACTTGGGAGGCTGAGGCAAGAGAATCGCCTAAGTCTGGGAGTTGGAGGTCGCTGTGAGCCGTGTGATGCCACAGCAGTCTACCGAAGGTGATAAAGTGAGACTCTGTTTCTATAAAAAAAAAAAGTCAAACATGTAAAATGGATAAAAACAGAATCTTACTTGGTCTCGCCTCTCTGTCCTTAGGCCTACTGTTTGAAACCCTTAGTATAGAAATCAGAAACAACCCGGGCTTAAATCCTGGCCCTGCCACTTTCTAGCTGTTTCACCTTCTTTGTTTGTTTTTTTTTTTTTTGAGACGGAGAGCCTCTAGCTGCCACCCCGGATAGAGTGCCGTGGCATCACAGCTCACAGCAACCTCCAATTCCTGGGCTCAAGCGAGTCTCCTGCCTCTGCCTCTCAAGTAGCTGGGACTACAGGTGCCCGCCCCAACGCCCGGCCATTTTTTGGTTGTAGCCACCATTGTTGTTTGGTGGGCCCAGGCTGGATTCTAACCCACCAGCTCAGGTGTATGTGTCTGGCGCCTTAGCCCGTTGAGCCACAGCCCAACTGTCGCTTTTTTGTAGCGACAGTGTTTCACTTTATCACCCTTGGTAGAGTGCTCTGGCATCACACAGCTCACAGCAACCTCCAACTTCTGGGCTTAGGCGATTCCCTTGCCTCAGCCTCCCAAGCAGCTGGGAATAGAGTGCTGTGGTGTCACAGCTCACAGCAACCTCCAGCTCTTGGACTTAGGCTCAAATGATCCTCTTGACTCAGCCTCTGGAGTAGCTGAGACTACAGGCGCCTGCCACAACGCCCAGCTATTTTTTTATTGCAGTTAGGCCAGGGTGAGATTTGAACCCAACACCCTCGGTTTATGGAGCCGGTGCCCTACTCACTGAACCACAGGCGCCGCCCTTTTTTTTTTTTTTTTTTTAAGGTAGAGTCTCACTCTTTGTCACCCAGGGTAGGGTGCCATTGCATTCTAGCTCACAGCAATCTCAAACTTTTGGACTCAAGATCCCCTTGCCTCAGTCTTCAGAATAGCTGGGATGACAGGCACCCATCATAATACCAGGCTATTTTTTCTGTTTTTAGTAGAGACAAGGTCTTACTCTTGCTCAGGTTGGCTTAGGCTGGCCTTGAACTCCTGAACTCAGGCGATCCACCCACCTTGGCCTCTCAATAGTACTAGGTTTACAAGTGTGAGCCATATTGCCCAGCCTGAAAATTAGGTGGGTATTTTTGCCTGAGTTAATTTACATTATTTATTTATTTTTTTTTTTTTAGAGACAAAGTCTCACTTTGTCGCCCTCCGTAGAGTGCTGTGGCATCACAGCTCACAGCAACCTCCAACTCTTAGGCTTAGGTGATTCTCCTGCCTCAATCTCCTGAGTATTTGGGACCACAGGCACCTGCCATGATCCTGGCTATTTTTTTGTTGCAGTTTTGGCTGGGGCTGGGTTTGAACCTGCCACCCTCGGTATATGGGGCCAGCGCCCTGCTCACTGAGCCACAGGCGCTGCCCCTTTGTTGTTTTTTTTTTTTGAGACAGAGTCTCACTCTGTTGCCTGGCTAGCTTTCCATAGCCTCTGTCTAGCTCACAGCATCCCCAGACTCGTGGATTCAGGTAGCCTTCCAGGTAGCAGGGACTACCGGCAATCACCACAACACCAGTTAATTGTTCTATTTTTAGGAAATAACTCAGGTTGGTCTGGAACTCTTAAGCTCAAGTGATCCTTCTGCTGTGGCCTTCCAGAGTGCTGTGATTACAGGTGTGAGCCATTGTCTGTGCCCACAGCTTTTCTTTATATATTATATTGTTTATTGTTGCTTTCCTACTACAGTGGCAGAATTGAGTAGTTGCTACAGAAACTGAAGAGAGACAGATGGTTGATTTTAAGGGATTACGTGATTGTACAGACTGGCAAGTCCAAAATCAGCAGGGTGGGCTGACAGGCTGGACACCTAAGAAAGAGATGATGATGATAAAGAGCGAAGGCAGTCTATTGGTGGCATTCTCTTGGGAAGTCAGTCTTTTTTTCCTTAAGACCGTCAACCAATAGGATGACATCACTCACATTATAAAAGGTAAATTGGCTTTACTCAGAGTGCACTGATTCAGATGTTAATTTTTTTTATTTTTATAGAGACAGAGTCTCACTTTATTGCCCTTGGTAGAGTGCCATGGCATTGCAGCTCTCAGCAACATCAAACTCTTGGGCTGAAGTGGTTCTCTTGCGTCAGCCTCCCAAGTAGCTGGGACTATAGGTGCCCGCCACAATGCCTGGCTATTTTTTTTGTTGCAGTTTGGCTGGGGCTGGGTTTGAACGTGCTACCGTCAGTACATGGGGCCAGCGCCCTACCCACTGATCCACAGGTGCTGCCCTAATTATTATTATTTTTTTGAGACAGAGTCTAACTATATTGCTCTCAGTAGAGTGCTGTGGTGTCACAGGTCACAGCAACCTCCAGTTCTTGGGCTTAAGTGATTCTCTTGCCTCAGCCTCCCAAGTAGCTGAGACTACAGGTGCCAGCCACAACAGATTTAGATTTTAATTCTATCTGTAATAAAAATGCCTTCACAGCAACTTCTAAACTAATGTTTGAGCAAATGTCTTGAGTACTGGTGGCCTAGTCAAGTTAACACATAACTTTAACCCAGGAGTAGACTAAAAATAGAAAAGTTGGCTCTGCGCCTATAGCCAGCATCTAGGGCGCCAGCCACATGCACTGGACCTGGTGGGTTCGAACCCAGCCCAGGCCTGCCAAACAGTGACAACTACAACCAAAAAATAGCGGAGCATTGTGGTGGGCACCTGTAGCTACTTGCGAGGCTGAGACAATTGAATTGCTTAAGCCCAAGAGTTTGAGGTTGCTGTGAGCTGTGATGCTACGGCACTCTACCAAGGGTGACATAGTGAGAGTCTGTCTCAAAAAAAAGTAAAAGAAGTGCAGCACCTGTGGGTCAGTGGGTAGGGTACCGGCCCCATATACCAAGGGTGGCAGGTCCAAACCCAGCCCTGGCCAAACTGCAACAAAAAAATAGCTGGGCATTGTGGCGAGCGCCTGTAGTCCCAGCTACTCGGGGGGCTGAGGCAAGAGAATTGCCTAAGTCCAGGAGTTGGAAGTTGCTGTGAGTTGTGACACCGCAGCACTCTACCGAGGGTGATAAAGTGAGACTCTCTGTCTCTAAAAAAATAATAAAAGAATAAAAATAGGGCTGCGCCTGTGGCTCAAAGGAGAAGGGCACCAGCCCCATGTGCTAGAGGTGGCGGGTTCAAACTCAGCCCCGTCCAAAAAAGCTGCAAAAAAATAAAATAAAATAAAAAATAGAAACGTTAGCTAGGTGTTCTGCCTGGCACTTGTAGTCCCAGCTACTAGGAAGGCTGAGACAGAAGGATCACTTGAACCCAGGAGTTGAGGTTTGCTGTGAAGTAGGCTGAGGCTTTTTGTACTCTATCCTGGATAACAAAAGTGAGACTCTGTCTCAAAAAAAAAAAACAAACTACCCAGGACTAATATAATTATTCAATTATATTGAAAGGCTAAGAAATGGTCTCCTTCTACCTGTACTTGGAGGGCTGTACAGATCAAAACGTATGTGTATGTTCTGTTGGGTTAGTTATACAGAAATCAGAATGGTTTGGATGGTGCAAATAAATTGAGGAAGGAGGAGCAGGGAGTAAAAAACAGCATATGTGTAAAAACATTTCTTTTACAACGGGCAAGACCCTGTTTAGGGAGATGATCAGTATCAATTTTTATTTCTCAAAATTTGTAGAACAGCCATCACATGACACACCTTGAGGAGATAATACACATTTGTCACTGTGTTTTATAGAGAGTATCAAAAGTGAGTCGATTTCAGGCACTTTGGAAACCACGTCCCAAATTCATTGTTGGTGTTCATTGTGCTTTAGCTGAGATTTTAAAAATGTATTTAAAGTTCAAAACTGATGGCAATAGAGAGCATACGTGGTACTTTACTAGTTTATAGAATTTATTTACATTATTACCTAGCTAATTCTCAGCAATCCCTGTGAAGCTAATGTCACATTTAAGTCCATATAGTTCAGGTAACTCAGGCTCAGTGAGGAAACTGAGCTTTAAGGAGGCTTTGCAAATGTAACTTTTAAGTTATAGGATAGGACTCTCGAATTCTTTGTGATACACACCACAGATATGCTCCTTCCATATTTTCATAAGTACTACTTGGTAAGTTTCAACTGCTTTTTATGTGTTAAAAAGAAAGCAGTTAACCTGTTTTGATTAAATTTTGTTTCTTGTAACTCAAAACTTTGGGTAGGGTAGCAAATATTTGCTGAGTTGATTATATAAGCCAACATTCCTGTAACAATCACCTTAGTTTGGAAATGCACGGATTGTTAGTAAATACCAGATTTCTATTTAGTTCTCTTTAATTTTTTGTGACACTATTATAATTTATTTTACTGTCCTGTTATAATATTTCAGTTAGATTCTTTTTTGATTATCTAAAAACATTATTAGGAATATTATAACATGTAAAGTGAATGAACAAGTTTTATGTCTCTTTTATGTTGGATGCTGGTTATTTGCACTTAAACTGCACTTATTTGCATTTAAACCTTGGTCTCATTTTTTAAAAAATAACAGAAACAGCCAGTATAACAAAGTAATTTTTACTCCTTTAACTCAAATTGAGATCTTAATTCATTAAATTATAGACAAAACATTTTTTTATCAACTTCAAGATTGGGATTTTTTTCTTCAGTAGATTATGTATAAAGCTATTAAAAATAATACATATTATGTGTAATATATGTATTAGGTCTATATACTACCTATATCTCATATATAATAATATATAAGATAATATGTAAAGATAATTTAAAAATAAAGGTATTTGCAATAAAATTGTAATAAAAAGGCAAAAAAATTAAGAAAAGTGTATTTGTAATATCAATGAATGAACTATCTCCTGTCAAATCAGTGAATTTGAAAACATTCAATTTTTTGGCAATATTAATCTAAAAACTTGGTGATTTGCAGGGTATCATGGAACATATGGTTTATTGGGGATAGTGCTTAACTAATTCTTGAAAACAACTGATCTGAAAAGGTGTTCAATTTTTTTTTTTTTTTTTGAGACAGAGCTTCACTCTCACCCTGATAGATAGAGTGTGGTGGCGTAATCATAGCTCACTGTGACGTCACATTCCTGGGTTCAAGTGATTGTCTTGTCTCAGCCTCCAGAACAGTTAGAACTACAGGCAAGTGCCACCACACCTGGCTAAGTTTTGAATTTTTTATAGAGGCAAGGTCTCACTATGTTGCCCATACTGATCTTGAACTCCTGGTCTCAAGCGAGCCTCCTAGCCTGGGCCCCTCAAAGTGCTAGGATTACAGGTGTGAGCCACTGTGCTGGGTCTCAAGTCCTTTTTTAGGGGGAGCGGGGGAGGTCTCAGGTCTTGTTTCATTGCTGTATCTGGAAGTAAATAAGTCAGGTGATTGCTATTTTTTTTTTTTTTTTTGTAGAGACAGTCTCACTTTATCGCCCTCAGTAGAGTGCTGTGCATCCCATCACACAGCTTACAGCAACCTCCAACTCCTGGGCCTAGGTAATTCTCCTGCCTCAGCCTCCCAAGTAGCTAGGACTCCCAGCGTCCGCCGCAACGCTCGGCTATTTTTTTGTTACAGTTTGGCCAGGGTCAGGTTGGAACCTGCCACTGTCGGCACATGGGACCAGCGCCCTATCCACTGAGCCACAGGCACCGCCCGGGTGATTGCTATTTTTATATTAATGCTCCTCTACTGTTAATATAATTGTTTATGTTTTCTCTAACAGGCATTATTTTCTGTATTTTTTCACTATTTCATAAACTCCTAACTGGCAGGGAGCAATGTACAGAATAGATTATTATTATTATTATTATTATTTTTTTTTTTTTTGAGACAGAGCCTCAAGCTGTCACCCTGGGTAGAGCTCACAGCAACCTCCAATTCCTGGGCTCAAGCGAGTCTCTTTGCCTCCGCCTCCCAAGTAGCTGGGACTACAGGCGCCTGCCACAACGCCCAGCCATTTTCGTTGCAGCCGTCGTCGTTTGGCTGGCCTGGGCTGGATTCGAACCTGCCAGCTCAGGTGTACGTGGCTGGCGCCCCAGCCTGTTGAGCCACAGGCGCCGAACCCAGAATAGATTATTATTGAAATAATAGTTTATAAAGTTTGTTTTGGAAAGTATGGAATGTAATGGGAAGAATTAATGCTCCATTGTTTCGTTTCTCTCTCTCTCTCTCTCTTTTTTTTGTTCTTCCCCTTTCTCTTTCTTTGGTGTAATACTTATCCTAGCAATAAACATGTTGTCTTCTTCACTACATTGGATAGCAGATAAGTAGATATAATATTAGATTCCAGAATGCTTAAACATTCTTCTTCCCAGAAAGTATACGAAAACTTCTGTTACTAGTGCTTATGCAACACTGATCTGAGCTCTAAAAATGTCTCTATAGTCACATGCAAATGAATAAACCAGATTTCTCTTTGAAATATGTTTGTAACATATATGTATATAAGTAGCTTAAAAGAAAATATCATAGTAAAAAATACATATCAAACATGTCTTCTCATTCATTATGTTGACTTTGGAAGGATTTGTGAGTTCCTTTAAAATACAGTTGCCTTAAAATGGATGCAATATTTTATCTTTTGTATGTGCTGCTTTGAAAGGAAAGATTTTAGCTTCCATCACAATCTCAAAGGAATCCAATAACACAAAAAGATTAAAAACTTTTACACCGGGGCGGTGCCTATGGCTCAAAGGAGTAGGGCGCCGACCCCATATGCTGGAGGTGGTGGGTTCAAACCCAGCCCCGGCCAAAAAACTGCAAAAAAAAAACTTTTACACCAGGTTGTCTGAAAATATTGCCTACCTTGTACTGTAAGTATGATGTAGCTCAGTCACACACTTATGTCTTGTAATAGAAAAAAAAAAGAAAATACCGTATTTCGCTGTGTATAATGCACTCCCATGTATACTGTGCACTGATGTATTTGGCCCAAACTTCGAGGGAAAAAAATCTTTCATTTTAATTTTTTAATTCAAAATTTTATTTGTGGCTTGGCGCCTGTGGCTCAACGGGCTAAGGCGCCAGCCACGTACACCTGAGCTGGTGGGTTCGAATCCAGCCCGGGCCCACCAAAAAAAAAATGGCCGGGCATTGTGGCGGGCGCCTGTAGTCCCAGCTACTTGGGAGGCAGAGGCAGGAGACTCACTTAAGCCCAGGAATTGGAGATTGCTGTGAGCTGTGATGCCATGGCACTCTATCCAGGGTGACAGCTTGAGGCTCTGTCTCCAAAAAAAAAAACAACAAAATTTTATTTGTTTATATTTAGGTACTTTTTTGTATTATAAAAAATTTTATCATTTATTTTTTATCTCTCCATGCTTGTTGTTGTTGTTGTTGTTGTTGTTGTTGCTGCAGTTTTGGCCGGGGCCGAGTTTGATTCCGCCAACCTCGGTATATGGGGCCAGCACCCTACTCACTGGGCCACAGGTGCCGCCCTTAGCATTTATTTTTGCAACATGCATTATGGTATAAGAAATTTTATGTGTCAGAAAATAACAACTAGAGTGGCCAGGCATGGTGGCTTATGGTTGTAATCCTAGTACTCTGGGAGGCTGAGGTGGATGGATTGTCTGAGCTCAGGAGTTGAGACCAGCCTGAGTTAGGGCAAAACCTTGTGTCTAAAGATAGCCAGGCATTGTGGCCGGTGCTTGTAATCCCAGCTACTTGGGAGGCTGAGACAAGAGAATCAACTTAAGCCCAAGAGTTTGAGGTTGATGTGAGCTATGACGCCATGGCTAAAATGTAGCAAGAGATGTTGCTCTTCATCTGCTGAAAATGCTTTTGTTGCAAGTTCACCATAAGTTCAACAAAACTGATTACCATATTGCAGGATGTTATTTTGCATACAGATATCATTATTGCAAGGAGTTGGAGGTTGCTGTGAGCTGTGACACCATAGCATTCTACCCCGGGTGACAGCTTGAACCTCTGTCTCAAAAAACAAACAAAAGGCTCGGCGCCTGTGGCTCAACGGGCTAAGGCGCCAGCCGTGTACACCTGAGCTGTGGCGGGTTCGAATCCAGCCCAGGGCCCGCCAAACAACAATGACGGCTGCAACCAAAAAAAAAAAAAAAAAAAAAAAATAGCCGGGCGTTGTGGCAGGCGCCTGCAGTCCCAGTTACTTGGGAGGCAGAGGCAAGAGACTCGCTTGAGCCCAGGAATTGGAGGTTGCTGTGAGCTGTGATGTCACAGCACTCTATCCAGGGTGACAGCTTGAGGCTCTGTCTCAAAAAAAAAATACAGTTGAGAACTGCTGCTTTACCATCTCTGAATAAAAAATACCAAACCTTTTAATTCTCTTCAGGCTGACTTGTGTTTGTTCAGCTTCCTACTGGAAATTTCACAGGCACTTTAGCATCAATATATCTAAAACAAAATTAATCATACTTTGTTCATGCTTTCACACACTATTGTCTCCTATTCAGTTTAGTTTTTTAATTTTTTTAATTTTAATTTTTGCACTAAATAAATATAAGGGTTGGCATCAACTTACTTTTTTTTTTGTAGAGTGATGTGGTGTCATAACTCACAGCAACCTCAGACTCTTGCCTCAGCCTCCCGAGTAGCTGGGACTCCAGGCACCTGCCACAATGCCCAGCTATTTTTGAAGATGGGGTCTTGCTCTAGTTCAGGCTGGTCTTGGACTCCTTAGCTCAGGCATCCTGGCCACCTCGGCTTCCAGAGTACTGGATTACAGGTGTGAGCTACAATTCCTGGCTGCATCAATTTACTTTTTTTTTTGTAGAGACAGAGTCTCACTTTGTTGCCCTCAGTAGAGTGCTGTGGCGTCACAGCTCACAGCAACCTCTAGCTCCTGGGCTTAGGCGATTCTCTTGCCTCAGCCTCCTGACAATTTACTTTTAAACCAGAAATCTCTGGAAGTTATACTTGACTCCTCAACTGACCTTTCTCCCTTTCTGGCTGTCCCCATCTAGTTACCAATCCTGTAAGATTTACCTGGGAAATAACATAAATCTATTTAATTCTCTTTATTTACTGCTGCTATCCTAGTGTAGACCCTTGTGGTCTGTCTCCTTTCCGGTCCATTCTTCATTCACTATATAAGTGAGAGTGAGTTTTCTTTTTTCTTTTTCTTTTTTTTTTGAGACAGTTTCAAGCTGTCGCCCTGGGTAGAGTGCTGTGGCGTCAGCCACCCTGGTATCTGGGACTACAGGTGCCCTCCACAACGCCTGGCGATTTTTTGGTTGTAGTTGTCATTGTTTGGCAGGCCCGGGATGGAATAGAACCCATCTCTGGTGTATGTGGCTGGCTCCTCAGCCACTGAACTACAGGCGCCAAGCCGACAGTGAGTTTTCTAATTTCTTTTCTTTCTTTCTTTTTTTTTTTGAGACAGAGTCTCTTTGTTGCCCCTAGTAGAGAGCTGTGGTGTCACAGCTCACAGCAACCTCCAACTCTTGGGCTTAGGTGATTCTCTTGCCTCAGCCTCCCAAGTACCTGGGACCATAGGCGGCCACCACAATGCCTGGCTATTTTTTGTTGCAGTTTGGCCGGGGCCGGGTTTGAACCAGCCAGCCTCAGTATATGGGACCAGTGCCCTACTCACTGAGCCACAGGCGCCACCCAGAGAGTGAGTTTTCTGAAACACTTACCTAATATGTCCCTCTTGCCCCTAGTATAAATCGTAAAGTCCTGAGCTTGTTTGGTGATCCACCCTTCCCTACCTGCTCAGCCTCCTCCTAAGTCCTCATGCCCTATGTGGTAGCATTTGTCACATTGTTCACACTGTCATAGTTGCCTTTTTCTTGGCTGACTCTTCAATAGGTTGTAACTTCCCGAATGCAAAGATCAAGTATTTTTCCCCCCCCAAAAATGGTATTTCATACAGTGCCTGACACATATTAAATGTTCTGTATATATTTGTTGAATGAATAATTTGTTCACTACACCAGTATACATTCAATGATTTGTTTATGTCTTGGTTTTATTGTGATTAGATAATTCTGCTGTTTGAATAATATCATATTCTTGTACATGAATTTGCCTTTTTGGCTAGAGATATTTGCTTCATAATTAAATTGAATCCTATAGTATATATATTAATAATATAGTGTTTTTTCCTGATTAAATCTGGGGTTTGGGTCATGCCTCCTTTTCATTTTAATATCTATGATTAATTATCTATCAGTAGATTATCATTGTCCTAAATAATAGAAACTGCGGAAGGGGCCAACCTGCAACTCATGGCCCACATAAATTTTAGGGACACAATAAACTAGAGTGATATTAAGTTGATTTCTTAAGCACGTTGGTTAAGCTAGCATAAGATTGCTAATTAGCTTGTATTTTACTTATTGGGTATTCTGAGATTTTTGGCAGCTAACATTCAAACTTGAAGGTTGCTTTAGCCGTGCCTGGCATTTTTTAGATTGGGTACAGTTCATGAAATCCTTGCCTATTTTACTGCTCATATTTTTTTTGTAAGTTATACATTCTAATTTTTATTTTTTAAGAGAAAATCGTTATCTTCTTGAGAAGGTAACAAGGTAGAGAGTAGGTAAATTTATGTTAGATTTAAAAATAGGGCTGTTTTGGTTTTTTAAATTATTAAAGGTAATTTAAATACATAAAATAGTATGTATTTTGACATCGATTTTTACTATAGATAGAAAACTCTCTTTGGTATTCATATTAACATCATAGTAAACCTGATCTTTGAAAATGTCTTTTGAAACTAATAAATCAGGAATAACTTAAATTTTTAGTAAAAGAAATAATACTCTCTTTCTCTCTCTTTCTCCTTAGGTGTGATGAGCCTTAATTGTTGAATATCTCCTGGTAGCTGTTTGGCTTCACTTATAAAAGAATCATTTTCCCCTGCGTGGAAGCCACTTAGTTGGTGTAGTTATAAATCCAGAGATTGAAAAGCTTTTTGATTTCCCAAAAGGAGGGACGTACCACTATATCAGATAAGCTTGACATTACAGCCAAAATGGTGCTGTCCCAGAGACAACGAGATGAACT
>CAUYRH010125964.1:0-10163 GCA_963574655.1 Perodicticus potto | reverse complement strand
TATGTAAGATGGTGCATATGTTAATTTGCTTAATTGAAATACATTTCATTATGTATATGTCCTTTAGGATAACTAGAGTCTATATATAGAATCTATTAGCTCAAATTAATTAACAAACAAAGAACAACAATCCCATCTATCACTGGACACGAGACATGACAGAACCTTCCCTGAAGAGAACAGATGAATGGCTAACAAACATATGAAACCTAGCATTCTTACATAGGTTTCCCTGACTCCACGTCCAGGGCCCTTTCTCCTATAGTTTCAGGAAGGTGAAATAAGATTCTCAATTCATTTCATTGAGATTCAAGTTGGGTTAAATTACCCTGAAAGCTGTGCTTTAAGGTGCCATGGTGAGGATGTTCTGGTCAATTCAGATCAATGCCTGGTAAATCTGGGTAGGCTTTATGGAAGAGGTAAATTCTGGCACAAGATTTGGAAGGAAGAGACCAGTTAAATTGGAGGTGAGGAGGTTGGTGAGTGGTGCCTGGACATGGGAAGAGCCAGGATGAAAAGCCCCCAACACCTGTTCTACTGCTTTAGGGAAAGGGAATCAGAGAATACAAAGAACCTTTTGGAGCGTGTTGGGGAACCAGCTTGTCTGTGGAACCATTTGAAAACTCCCCTTCCCAACCCTTGAAATAGGAAGGCTTTAAATGGTATTCAAATAACTTGCTCAGCATCCTCTGGTTGACGGGCTTATGGAAATGACATCTCCTTTAGTAATTTGACTATTAGAGCAGAAAAGTGCTAAATTAAATAGAATTATTGAATTAAATTCACCTCTCTTGATATACAGAGAGGCCTCTTTCTCTGCATTTATTAAGGTACTAGTTGGATGGCAGGATGTAATTAAAAGCTAATATTAACCACTTGGAGAGAATCAGCTTGAACACCAGAAAATTTAACCCCTGAATTGAATATGTATGTATCACATTCTTCAGTGATATTGGGGATGACATTCCTGCTTCACACAAGTTATGAGATTTTCTAAAACAAGGTTGTGGAATATAATTTCCAACATATTCAGGCCGAAGTGCCCCAGTGGATTTGTTCACTTATTCATTCAGCAACATTACTGACTACCTGCTGTGTGTTCCAGGTGCTGCGCTAGGTGTGGAAGAGAAAGACACAGTCCTTCACTGCTCCCATTGACTAGAAGGCCGAAAAGTAAACAGACTTACAAAACAGTGCATTTATTTTGTGATGGTAGAGCCGTGTTTAGAAGCTAAGTTTGCATGGAGAAATGGGTTCAGTCGGAAGGAGCTTTTCGAAAAGTTGAAACTTTGCTAAGCAGTTCAAGGCCTGGTTCTGTGCAGCAGAGAGGTCTAGTGCAAAAGAGAGTATGGTGAAAAGTACATTCTGGAGTATAACAACAATCACAACAGCAGTATCGTCAACAATCAAACACAGCGCAGTGTGAACACAGCTTCAAACCCTGAGTGTGGTCAGCGAGCATGGGGACAAGAGGCAGGGAGGGTGCCAGAGGCCTGCTGAGCTGCCGTGCTCTTGAGCCTGGATTTCACCCTCAAGCTGAGGGGCTCTCAGTGAAGATCCAGGGATGGGCATAGCATTGTTTTTGCTTCTTCTGGTTTTAAGCACAAAAGTAATTCACTGGCTTCCGTAGTTGAAAAAGATTCAGGGATAACTGTAAGGGACCAGCTCAGGGATAAAAGCTGAAGAACTGATAATGCGAAGCTCTGCATTGCTTATTTCTGCTTGTCTCTCCTTCTCTTCCAATGTCAGCCTTAGCTTTTCTTACCGCAGACAGCAGCCTTTCCCACAAGGTGCAGGATGTGAGAGGAGTTGAGTTCCTCAGCATCTGCGTCGCAGTTCTAGGGAAGGGCTCTGATTGGCTGTGCGTGGACCAATCACTCTTGCCAGTGATGGGAGATACTTGATCCACAGGGTATGAGAAAGCTCACAGCAGAGGAGAGAGAAGATTGACTTGATCTGTGTTCCAGACTCGAGGCAGGGAGGGGAGAGGTGATGGGTCCTGAGCTGATGCAGTGACATAGGGAATGGGGAGGCAGGTGGGGTTGAGGGCGCAAAAGCGGCAGCAGTCACAACGTGGGCATTGCACGAGGAGGAGCAGTGGGACTGAGGGGTGAGGAGTGTGATGTTGCCTCAGTTTCCCACTTGATCGACTGGATAAGTGAGCTATGGGGAAGAAGCATTTATCACAGGAAAGAGGAAATTCAATCGTGCTTTCAGTTCACTTCCCATAGTTATGTAAACCCTTTCTCTCATTTTTTCAAAGGCAATAATTGTCACTTTTGATTTAAAAAGATTTACTCAAATAAAAACTTCATTTTATGTTATCTGAAATGGGTAGGTCTTCATTCGCAAAGTAACAGATGTAGCAACCTTCTAATAGGTAGACCAGGAAATGTGATTGAGAGAATTTAAAAGAGGAAAAGTTTGTGCAATACCTAGTACGATGGCTCAGGAATGACTGGGCTCTATCCCCTGATGTTCACGTGGCCCAAAATAGTTTTCTGCAATGAACAAAAGCTCAATAATGTTTTTCTTGTTTTCTTTTAAGAAATGTAGTATGTTTGTAAACATACTAAGCTCAACAAAATTGCATTTATTTTTGTTTATGAATGAACAAGGCTCAGATCTTTTGCTAATTCAGACTGGCCCCTGCAGGGGTCTGAGCTGTTAGGATTCCCTGGACTTTGATTTGAAATATTGAACAACATGTGCTGCTCATATTGTGTCTTTGTACTGTTCATCATCTTTCCTCTGCCTCACATGTCCTTTCCTGTATTTCCTGCTGGGAAAATTCTGAGTAATTCTTTGAGACTGAACTCAGATGTCACCTCTCCCCTGTAAAGACTCCCCCTGAACAAAATTTATCACCTTTCTCTAGGCATTACCAAGTGGTAGCCCAGTGGTTGAGAGCGTGGGGTTTGACTTGATCTGTGCTCAAGTCTACTGTGAAATTACTAACCTCTCTGAGGCTCAGTTGCTAACTCTGCAATGGGGTTAATAAGGTTATTGTTATGACTAAATGATACAAGGCATGATGTCTGGCAGATAGAAAATACTGACCAAGTAATGAATGTGCAAAGGAATGAAATAATAGACATGTGGATAAATGAATGGCCCAAGATGAGAGGTATCTGCCTGATCTGTTTCGTTATTTGCTGGTGATTATTTGACAGGGTAAATCCTGACTTTCAGTTCATGACTTTACATTTATTGGGCAGTTTGAAATATCCTGGGGGGATCTTGTTTCTCGGTACTGTTTTCTTCTCATCTCAGTGTGATGAAGTTCTTTTTCAACTGAAGAAAAGACCAAGAGATTAAATTACCTCATGGATTGTGTTGACGGGAGTTCAGGATGCCCTGGAGGCTCGCCCCAGCTCATCCCAGTGCCCCACACCTCTGTAGCCTGCAGAGGCTGTACCAGATGAGCACAGGCCCCAAGCTGGAAAGAGTCCTTCTCTGGAACCTCGTATGCAAAGGCTGGGTGAGAGGCTGTAGCTCTGCTAGGGGTTATGAGCACAGTCCATTTCTCCCCATCTCAGTGCCGCAGGGAGGAAGGCCACGGGCTGACACACGGGAGAAAATAGCCTTGACAATGTATGAGTCCCCGAGGACCCTTCTTCCCTTGGACTTCCTTGTTAGGTGACCTATACTTTTTTTTCCACCTTAAAAATAGTTTGAGTTGGGCTTTTTGCTTCTGGACTCACGGACTTGAACGAATGCTTTATGATCCTCACCATAGCCCTCAGAGGAAGCAATTGCCACTTTCTTCTTTTCAGACATAAGCCCCAGGCAGCAAGGCTAAATAACCTGTCCAAGGATACCCAGTTAAGCAGCAAAACTAGGCTCCAAATTCAGGTCTGATTCTAACTCCCTTGCTGCCTCAACTGCCTCTGTTGACATGTGGCTCTGGTCCCTCTCTGCTTGTGGCCCTGATCTTCCTAAACACCAGCCTATGTGGCCAGGGTGCTGTCCTTTTCCTGGGTAACTTGTCACCCTGTCCTGGCAGAATCAAGGGTGAGAATGTCCTTTGTAGAGTCAGCTCCCATTTTCATCAAACTCAAAATTATTTGTAGATTTTTATGTTTAATCTCTTCCTCACTCCCTTTTCTAAGTTAATCAAGGACTTGACCATGAAAAGCCTCCTCTCCAGGCTGCCTCTGACCCGTCCTGTGATGGGTCCATTAATCTCCCAGACTGTGAGGGAGGGCGTGACTGCCCCAGACAGCATTTCTTAAGAGACAGCAAAGATAGCCAGAAGGACATGACTGAAATTTAAATTGCAGCGGCCTGAGCAGCACAGAAGGGTTCAGTCTAGGAGGAAAAGCAAGCTGGCAGCTTTATTTAGTTTATCGATTTATTCTATACAGTGTTTGTTGCCAATAGGAGAAATTCTAGCGGCGGAGAAGAAGAGCTCCAAGACATAGCATGTGTATCTGCCTACATGTATGTTTTATGTTCTTATTAATGATTCTAATTATACCCAACTGTGCTTATGGACAAATTCCGATTGATTATAACCATCCACTGTTTTCTTTATCCATTTATATTCTTTTATAAGGCTACAAACTAAACAGTTATCTTTTAGGGTTCTAGCTGTGAGTTTTAGTCCTGGAGGAGCTTTTCCAAACTATTAACAATGAGCTAGATTTCTGTCCTCAGTCTGCATCTTTGAGGGGTTCTGCATCATTTATACACCTTCATTTATAGGACAGTGTGGATTATAATATCGGGTAAGGCCTCTTTTTTTTTTTTCTGCTTACCTTGCTTTTCTGCTCTACCTACCCTATCTTGGTCTCACGTGCTTCAGAAGTTTTCAAATTCTTGGCACCAGCGTCACTATTTTCTGATGTTTAGCACCCTTATACTTTTTTGTTCAATGTTGTCTTCCTGGCTGGAAACTAAGTGTCGCCTGAAACAGAGTCTTATACATTTGCATTTAACAGATATTTGCTGACAGACGCAATCTCTTATTTCATGTCATCGGAGTTACTCAGATCATCTGGGCTGGTTGTGAAATGGGAAACGGGGCACCGGTGGCCTCCCATTTCTGCTGCCGCAGTAGGCGTCGGCCATGCCCTTCCTGCAGTGAGCCGAGCTCCAGGGGGGAATAGGAAGAAGCTTGTGAACTCTGCTCATCGCAGCTCTGGACGTCTACTCTGGTGCTCTTCCTGCTGCATTTTCATATCTGCTTCCTCTGTTTAACTGTTAGCTATCAAAGGTTGGGGATAATGTCTTATTTGTTGCTCATCACAATTACTGGCACCTAGTTTTAGGTGAAATTGCTAATATTTATTGAGTGCTGACAATGTGACATATGTTATACTCAGCATTTTCTATATAACTGGACATTTCTCACAAGCCTATGCATGAAGCGCCCTTATTATAGCCATTTTAAAGAAGAAAGACCTGAGGGTAACAGGGTTTTTTTTTTTTTTTTTTTTGCAGTTTTTGTCCGGGGCTGGGTTTGAATCCACCACCTCCCGTATATGGGGCTGGTACCCTACTCCTTTGAGCCACAGGCGCTGCCTGGTAACAGGGATTTTTAAGGACCTGTAAGCATACATAGAGCATCATACAATACCATAATTGATAAGGCAGGGATCCAAACTAAGGCTCTGCACCTCTAGAGACCGTGCTCTTAACCAATACTACCCCTTAATGTATGTTTCAATTAAATTCAATTTGAGATGACAAGTAATCCCTGTTTGAGTTCTCATGAGAAAGAGACACAAGTCATTTTGGAAAAGATAAGAAAGTTAGACAGGTACGCCTGGGTGACAGGCCAGGTAGACATAAATCATGGGCATCTGGAGGGGAGGAGGAGAAAGTACCAAATTTCTTCTTGATGCAGAAGTTCAAACTCAAGTTCAAACTCAAGTGCCCTTGTGTTGGGAAAGCAACAAGTACTTAGTAGGTGGTGTTGGTAGTGGGGTGACAGTCCTAGGTCACACAAGCCTGGTTTATTGTAATGCTTAGGGGCAAATGTTGTAAAAACAGCCCATTTTAGCACAATGCCTGACACATGGTCAATGCTTAGTCCATGACAACTCCCCATTATCACCAGTCAGGAATATTTCAAGTATTCAGAGCAAGTGCTGTATGCCCACAAAGATCAGGACAATAGTGCTTATGCTAGAATACATCCTTACGGAGTGGAAGTTCTACAGAGGTGGGAACCCAACCACAGAGTCTGGCCCTGTCTCAGAGCTGACTACCCTCACCCTGGGATGTGGAGCTGCTGCCTCTATGGGAGTGTCTGGCCCCCAGAGAAGGACGGGCATTTCCTGGTCCAGAGCTGAATCTTTCCCACACTGCTTGTGACCATTTCTGTGAAGAAGTTATGTCTGTTTCCATTTCTCTTATCCATTAACTCACGCAAGGCGCTCTTTGGCTAATTGAATTCACTAGAAGGCTGCCGCCTGTGATTAGGTGTCCTGCAGCCCAAACTGAGAGGAAAAAAGAGAACAGGCAGAAAGGCAAACATCTCCATGAGCGCGATTCAATCTGCTGCTAAATTTAATCTGTACATTTCTGGTTTCTTTTCTCATTCACCACCTGCAGTGATATCTTTAAAATGCTCCTGACACACCAGCAAGGTGGGCAGTGTGCCAGGACTAAGGCTGCCCATTTTCAATTCATTTTATATATATCCCTAGTGAATATCAGGTAGCGGTTTTTCTTTTCTCTCCACATCTGCAATTCTGCACTGTGGAAGATGAGAGTGTCTGCCCCAAGTACAGTCTCTGAAATAGGTTTTAACAATATCAGGTCTTCCCAAATTTTTCTCTACCCAGAGGAAAATTGGTAGGCCTAGGTTCTTGTAGTTTTAGGGCTGTCATTTTACATGTATCAAGCACAGCAACCCCTATAACTCTTGCGTGATATAAACTTTATTTAAAATTTATGTAGCAAGTTGTACTGGAGTCAAAGATTTATAGGCCTATAATTAAGTATTAAATTTTGATTTTAAGTTTTTGTATTGTAGGGCCAATATACTTTCTTTGTCAAGCTTTACACCTCTTTTGTAGGCCTCTAAAAACCTCATGGAACCTAGGTCCTGTACTCATGGTGGCTGAAAGATGAAATTAGTCATGTATGGGCCACACTGAGGGCTAAAAAGATCCAGGTGACTTATTGTTTGTCCTTCATTAGGACATTTCCTACAGTAGAAGCAATGAAATGCTGTGTGACAGCTTAGAGCAGGCTGTGGCATCTGATTGGCATCTATCCCATCAGAGCCTTGGTTTCTGCCTTTGTTAAAATTTGGGTAATGATAATATATAGTTTTGCTGGGTGTGGTGGCTCAGCCCATAATCCTAGTACTCTGGGAGACAGAGATGGATTGCTTGAGTTTAGGAGTACATACCCAGCCTGAGCAAGAATGAGACCTTGTTTCAATAGAAAAATTAGTCAGGTGTTATGGCATGCACCTGTAATCCTAGTTACTTGGGATGGTGAGGCAGGAGGATCACTTGAACCCAGGAGTTTGAGGTTGCAGTGAGCTAAGCTGATGCTACTGCACTCTAACCTAGGCAACAGAGTGAGCTTCTGTCTCAAAAAAGAAGATAATATGTACTCATTATTGCTGTTTGTAATAGTATCTGTGGGCACCTGTAATGTGTTGACTAGGCAGAGCTGAACTACATCTCCCAGAATGCTCTTCCCCACCCACTTCCCGTTAGAGTGGGTGGCCCCATGGGCAATGGCAGCAGGAGACTTGCAAGGTGCTAGGGGAGCAGCAGCAGCTGCTTTGTTGTCCACACACATGCTGGCTCACCTGAGTGGTGGGATGCAGAGACGAGGCCGGCCACTCCTGGGCCAAGTGGCTCTGTTTGGCTCTAGGAGGAAGGGTTCTTGCTTTGTATGGCACTCACCACAAAAACAGCAACAGAGAACCCTGACCATCCTCTTGAGATCCAGCTTGGTCTTGCTTGCCCCCATTTTACATCTATCTTCCCTTCCTTTCTTCTCTGAGGACTTTACACTCCAGCATCAGATGTGATGCCAGTCAGCTCCTGCAATTGCATAACAACAATCTCTGTAACAAATCACTTCCTGTTTACAGAGGTCTGTTTTTGTCATTGAACCACAAGTGATATGTGATTATTTATTATTATTGTTTAAATGAGATAAGGCTTGTAAAGTGTATTGTTTGGGGGCTGGGTTACAGGAGGTCCTTGATAAATTCCTTCATTACAATCCCAAAAGATAGGCATTATTTGACTAACACAGATCTAAGACCAGCACTGAACCCCCAGCCTGGCACATAGCAGATGCTCATTCAACAAACTTGTTGAATGTTTTTCATCACAAGAGAGAGAAACGGTACTATTTGCGGCAATACATGGGAGTTGAGGGGGAGGTGGTGGATCAGTTGAGTAATAGGACATCTATATTTAAGAATACCATTTTAAAGAAATGCAATTTATCATTTCAAGTTTATAGAACGATCACCTAGGGCAACATCACATACTCTAAACCATTGCTGAGTATACTCCTTGGGACCAGTTTGCACAGTTAGATATTTATTGTGTTGAAACAGAAATAGATATTTCTATGGTACCTGAGAATTAAACTGTTTTCTTAAGGGGTTTGCACATACTGACAAGTTTCCCTCTATCGCCTCTCTCTGATCTGGTTTCCTCTGCATCCTGAGTTAGGGCTTCTCTTTCCTACAGGGCAATTTTGACATCAGTGAGTTTCATTTTCATCTTCTTCAGCCACTCATATCCTTGAGGCCATTCCCTGGCTCTTAGCTTAAGCCTAGACTGAGGCACCTCTAAAAGCTTGCCTGCAGTGTTTTGATTATTTAGTGCTGTGTAATAAACCATCCCAAACAGCAATTATTTATTTTGCTTCTGAATCTACAAGTTTGTCAGGACTCAGCGAGGACAACAACTTATTTCTGTTCCATGATTTCTGGGGCCTCAGCTTGGGTTATTCAAATAAATGGCAGAGGCCTGGCCAGATATCTCTTCTTATGGTCCCAAGATCTCTCCTTATGGCCTTTTCACATGGTCTTCCCAGCCGGGTGACTTCAAATAGCTGAATTTCTCATAAAGGCCACTGGTGCTTTCCTCTGACTTTCTCTCAGAGGAAGCGAGGTGAGGAAGCGAGGCAGCCCCTCCTGTCCTGGGCCTCCCATCTGGCACTTCCTGCTCAGTGCCCAGTTCCTGCTCAGTGCTCTGCTCTGCTTCCTTTTGCTTTCTTGGTAACTTTGCTCCATTACTGGTTCCTTATCTTTTTTTATTTCTTTGGTATCTTCCTCCCAATGGCTCCTTTTACCAAATAGGAGTGTCAAAACTGGTGCAGCCACTGTTTATTGAGTGTGGCCTCCCATAACCCACCAAATGCTCACAACAACTCTACAGAGGTGGGGTTGCTGTTATCGTCTTCGTATGGAGGGGCAGAAGGGGATCAGGAGAAATCCGGGAACTTATACAGAGTCACACAGCTTCCGTATGGACCTGGGGATTCAACCTAGAAAGGTTGGCTCTAGGACTTGAGCTCTCGGCTGCTGTGATATGTTGTCTCATGCTGCTTCCCTTCATGTACAAATGTCTGAGAAAGAAACCCAAACACTTTGCTATCTGCTAGTTGTCTTAAGAAAATATTATCTAATTACAACTTGTTAATATGTTGTTTAGGATTTTGCATCCTTATTTATAAGTGAAATATATTTGTAATTTCCCTTTATAATAATATTTTTTTCCAATTTTAATATCAGATATATCCAGATGAAGTAGAATGATTTTGAAGTATTTCTTCTTTTTCTATTGTCTATAAGTTTTGGCATGATCTATTTTTTGAAAGTATCTTCTATTTTTATTTATAAAAATAAATATTCTATATTTTTTGAGACTTTGGGAAAAAAAAAGACGTTAACTGATGACTCCATACTGAACCTCAGAGTCAAAGCATTCAAAGATAGACATACTTTTATTTGACAATGTGAATGTTACTTTTTTTTGCATTATTATTATTATTGCTCAATATTTTGTGGCAGCAATCATCTGATGTCTTTTCCAATTGTATTTATCTTTGTTCGTTCTTTACGAGGTTTTTGTTTCTAGTCCTTATCTTAAACATTGTTATTGTTATTAAATTTTAAGCCTCTTTAATTTTGTGAAGGCAAAAAGTGGAAACCAAATAATCACATGTAC
>CAUYRH010125963.1:0-17078 GCA_963574655.1 Perodicticus potto | reverse complement strand
TCTTATGGAATTGGAAAAAGAAGAACAATCTAAGCCTAAACCCAGCAGAAGAAAAGAAATATCCAAAATTAAATCAGAGATCAATGAAATTGAAAACAAAAGAATCATTCAGAAAATTAATGAAACAAGAAGTTGGTTTTTTTGAAAAAATAAATAAAATAGATAAACCTTTGGCCAGACTAACCACAAATAGAAAAGTAACATCTCTAGTAACCTCAATCAGAAATGATAAAGGGGAAATAACAACTGATGCCACAGAGATACAAGAGATCTCTCTGAATACTACCAGAAACTCTATGCCCAGAAATTTGACAATGTGAAGGAAATGGATCAACATTTGGAATCACACCCTCTCTCTAGCCTTAGACAGGAAGAAATAGAGTTCCTGGCCAGACGAATTTCAAGCACTGAGATCAAAGAAACAATAAAAAATCTTCAAGCGAAAAAAAAACGCCCTGGTTTGGATGGCTTCACACCAAAATTCTATCAATCCTTCAAAGAAGAGTTTATTCGCATACTGCAGAAATTATTCCAAAAAATTGAGGAGGAAGGATTCTACCCCAACACATTCTACAAAGCAAACATCACCTTGATACCAAAACCAGGAAAAGACTCAGCTAAAAAGGAGAATTCAGACCAATTTCACTAATGAATATACATTTCAAAATTCTCAGCAAAATCCTAGCCAATAGATTACAGCTTATCATCAAAAAAGTCAGACATTATGATCAAGTAGGTTTCATCCCAGGGATGCAAAGCTGGTTTAACATACGCAAGTCCATAAATGTTATCCAGCATATTAACAGAAGCAAAAACAAAGAGCATATGATCCTGTCAATAGATTCAGAAAAAGCATTTGATAAAATCCAGCATCCTTTTCTAATTAGAACACTGAAGAGTATAGGCATAGGTGGCACATTTCTTAAGCTGATCAAAGCTATCTATGACAAACACACAGCTAATATTTTACTGAATGCAGAAAAACTGAAAGCTTTTCCTCTTAGAACTGGTACTAGACAAGGTTGTCCTCTATCATCATTACTATTCAACACAGTGCTGGAAGTTCTAGCCAATACAAGACAAGGAAATTTGTCAAGACAAGGAAATAAAGTGCATCCAAATGGGAGGAGAGGAGGTCAAACTCTCCCTTTTTGCTGATGATATGATCTTATACGTAGAGAACCCCAAAGACTCCTGGAAGTCATCAAAAAAATACAGAATGTCTCAGGATATAAAATCAATGTCCACAAGTCAGCAGCCTTTGTATATGCCAATAACAGTCAAAATCAGAGGCTAACAAAGGACTCAACTCCCTTCACCATAGCTTCAAAGAAAATGAAATACCTAGGAATATACCTAACAAAGGAGGTGTAGGACCTCTATAAAGAAAATTATGAAACTCTAAGAAAGGAAATAGCAGAGGACATTACCAAATGGAAGAACATACCATGCTCATGGCTGGGAAGAATCAACATTGTGAAAACATCTATACTTCCCAAAGCAATCTACAGATTCAATGCCATCCCTATTGAAATACCAACATCTTAATTTCAAAAGTTAGAAAAAATGATTCTGCATTTTGTATGGAACCAGAAAAATAGCCTATACCAGAAACTGCTAAGGTAGTTCTTAGTAAAAAAAACAAACCCAGGGCATCAGCATACCAGACTTTAGGCTGTACTACAAAGCCATATTTGTCAAGATAGCATGGTACTGGCATAAAACTAGAGACATAGATATTTGGAATTGAATAGAAAACCAGGAAATGAAACTAACGTCTTATAACAACATAATCTTTGATAAACCAAACAAGAACAAACACCAGGGGAAAGACTCCCTATTCAATAAATGGTGCTGGGAGAACTGGATATCTGCTTGTAAAAGACTGAACCTGGACCCACACCTTTCTCCACTCACAAAAAATTAATTCAAGATGGATAAAGGACTTAAATTTAAGACATGAAACAATAAAAATCCTCAAAGAAAGCATAGGAAAATCCTTGGAAGATATCGGCCTGGGGAAAGACTTTTTGAAGAAGACTGCCATGGCAACTGCAACAACAATAAAAATAAACAAATGGGACTTAATTAAACTGAAAAGGTTCTATAGAGCTGAGACAATAACCAAAGCAAATAGACAACCTAAACAATGGGAAAGGATATTTGCATATTTTGAATCAGACAAAAGCTTGACAACTAGCATCTATAGAGAACTCAAATTAATCCACATGAAAAAGCCAATAATCCCATATATCAATGGGCAAGAGACATGAACAGAACCTTCTCTAAAGAAGACAGACAAATGGCTAACAAACATATGAAAAAATGCTCATCATCCCTAATTATTAGAGAAATGCAAATCAAAACCATCCCGAGATACCATCTAACCCTAGTAAGAATGACCCACATCACAAAATCTGAAAACTGCAGATGCTGGCATGGCTGTGGAGAGAAGGGAACACTTTTACACTGCTGGTGGGACTGCAAACTGATACAACCTTTTTGGAAGGAAGTATGGAGAACCCTCAAAAAACTCAAGCTAGATCTCCCATTTGATCCTGCAGTCCCATTACTGGCATCTACCCAGAAGGAAAAAAACCCTTTTATCATAAGGACACTTGCACTAGACTATTTCTTGCAGCTCAATTTACAATTGCCAAAATGTGGAAACAACCTAACTGCCCACCAACCCGGGAATGGATTAACAAGCTATAGTGTATGTACACCATGGATACTATTCAGCCATTAAAAATGGAGACTTTACAGCTTTTGTATTAACCTGGATGAAAGTGTCCATATTATTCTTAGTAAAGCATCACATATGGAGAACCATGAATCCTATGTACTAAATTTTGACATGAGGATAATTAATGACAATTAATGACACGGTGGCGGTGGGGGAAGGGGAGAGCAGAGAGAGAAAGAAGGAGGGAGGGGGAGGAAAGGAAGAGCAGAGAGAGGGAAGGAGCGAGGGGGGTGGGGTCTTGTTCTGTGCCACACCTTTGGGGGACCAGACACAATTGTCAGAGGGACTTTACCTAACAAATGCAATCAGTGTAACCTGGTTTCTTATACCCTCAATGAATCGCCAACAATAAAAAAAATAAAAATAAAAATAAAAATAAAAAATAAAGGAATACCTAATTACCTCCTAAAGACTCCCACCTTCTTATAACACAGAAATCACGGATGAACACAGACCCATGGCTTCCCTTCACTCCACGTGTGTTCTGAGCATCGTCTTCTGCTCTGCATAACAAGCCTTGGACGGTTTTCTCTCATGGTCTTTTTTGCCTTAATTCCATCATACTTATTCTCCTACTTTCTTAAAGGAAGTAGCTTCAAAGTACGTCTTCCTTATCAGGAATTTAAAATGTTATTTTTAAAAAGACTACTTTTTAGAGTAGTTTTATATTTACAGAAAAACTAGCTAACAGTATAGAGAGTCCCACTCACCGCCTGCCCACACACCAGGCACAACCACTGCCACTACTGATACCCCCGTCAGAGTGGGACAGTTGCTGCAATTTATGAAACTCCATTGACACATCCTATCATCCAAACTTCACAGTTTCCATTAAGGTTTTCTCTTGGTTTCACTCTGTGGGTTTCAACAAATGTATAATGACATGTCTCAAACACTATAGTATCATACAGAATAGTTTTACTGCCCTAAAAATTCTCTGTTCTCTGCCTTTTCATCTATCTTCCCCACAGCCTCTGACAATCCTGAGTATTTTTACTGTCTCTAGAGTTTTCCCTTCTCCAGAGCACCACGTAGTTGGAAAGATGTCTTTTCAAGTGTACTAGCATGTCTATCTTGGTTTTTAGTGTTCTGCTTACAAAAGTTTGATAGATTTGAGGGGGTACCTTATTTTTTTCCAGAAGTCCTATTATTTGTAATGTGGAATTTTATTGAACAATGGATTTTTTTAGAATGAACACATTGAGTTTTCACAGAAACTCTAATAATGAAGTTTAAGCCATTATACATTTTGGGACTCAGTGTTGTAAGAGTTAATCTACTCCACTCTTACCCAAAGGATAAGAAACCACTGAGACCACTTTTACCCAAAGGATTAGGGCATTGTGAAGTAGCATTAGAAGCGGTGTAGTAAGTATAGTAATCATACCACCTCAAGCAGGTCTCTAAATCGTAATCACCTGATCTGTCAAGTAGCTGTAACAGGTTTCTATGAGAGTCCAACAGAATGAACTTGCAATGCACTTGGTTTGGTGCCGGTGGGCGAGAATTACTCAGGAAGGAGCTCACAGTGCACTTGGTCTGGTGCCGGTGCACGGGAGTCACTCAGGAACGAGCTTGCAGCGCACTTGGTCTGGTGCTGGTGCGCGGGAGTCCTTCAGACTTTTCAGTTGTGATTTTTCTCATTGGCTTTGAGATGCCACAATTCTGTCAATTCCTATATTCCTATCTGTACAACCTTAAGAATGTTCATAACCTCTGAAAGTATCAGTTTTTTCATCTGCAAGTTGGAGTAAATATTTTATTCTCATAGTTGCAGAGAAAATGAGATAATATATGCAAAGCTAATAATATACACCAGATCAAACTTAAGTAGGAAAATGATATTTCAACCCTTTTCCAGGAATAGCAGCCACATTTAAAGAAGAATAGGTTTCAATGTGCTAAAGGTGCATATTGCAGGCAACTTCTGTCCTTGCACACATGGTTCTGGAGCTACCAGTGGGAAATGAAGGTCTCTATAATTAGGGTAGGCATACTAAGCTTGAGGAAAAGAAACTTTTAACTATAATATTTTGCTTTACCCAGAGACATTTATATAATAAGAAACTCAAGGTTGGTAAATAGTTTATTAAAATTCTTTCTAAATTTCATAGTATTCATTTTAAAGAAAAAGATCAATTATCCAATGTACTCAATCATAATAAGAAGCCAGGAGAAGGCGGGATGCAGGCCCACATAGGTGAAAACTCATTTCAGTTCAAGTCGGGGGAGGGGCAGGTGGGAGAGAGGGGGTTGGTTGCTCTCACTGGTGGGCACAGAGTGGGGTGTTTGGCACACCTTTTGTGTGGGGGACATAACCACGAGAGGAACTCTACCTAACAAAAATCAAATATTTGACCTGGTTATTTATACCCTTACATTAACCTGAAATAAATTTACTTAAAAAAAAAAGTCAAAAACAAATGACATACATAAAAATAAATCCCAGAATTTCAGATGTAAGCAATAAAGAAAGAGAAAGTAACTAGAAGAAACAACATATAAATATTATCAGTTATTGGGTTTGAGAAACACATTTTGAGCATAGTATTATAAATGAAAACCATTAACGTTTAACAAATAAGACATTGTAAACATTTTAGACTTTTACCCAAATGTTTCCTCCCCCATCCCAACACCCCTAAAGACAACTAACTAGGAAACATATGGGTAGAATATATATCAGACAAAAGATTAATAAGATTAATGGAATCTTTTTAATAAGAAAAAGAGAAACATGCAAATAGAAAGATGGGCAGAAGTCTCTCACATTCAGATAATTCATATTTATTAAGCACCTAGTACTCCCTAGATGGGGTTCTAAATGGCAAGAATTAATACTGAAATAAATAGGTAGTCACATGCCTTCCCTTCAGGAAGCTTCTAGTTTAAAGAGAAGACAGTTTTAAAAAGGCAAAAAGGAGGATATTTTATAAATAAACAATACAATCTTAGGTGGTGAACAAATGCCGTGGGAAAGCAGGGGAGATGGCTGCAGAATAACGGAGGGAGAAGCTCCTGGCATGAGGCAGCCCCTGCAAAGCTGCTCTGAGGAGCTGGCGTGTGGACAGAACAGAATGAAACAGGAAAGCGGCCTTGTCACGACTTGGAGGTAGAGAAAACCAACAGCATGGCCGAGTTCCCTGAGGCGGAAAGAACTTGGCACAGTCTAAGAACAGCAAGGTCAGTGCGGCTACAGCAGGGTAATATAAGAAAGGCTGCTGGGAAGGAAGGAGTTCTGAAGGGAACAGCAGCAACGGTGTATTTTACAATTACCTCCCCTCACAAACAATAACGTGCACGCAAATTAAACACACATATGAGGAATCATTTCACTTGTCCAATGGCAACAAGCAGATTAAAAACAGACAATGAGGAATCATTTCACCTGTCACCTGCCGAGGCTCAGTGTGACGCACACTGGTGACGGGAACAGTGACGCCGGATATTTTCAAATCTCTTGGCAGGTAAGAAAGTCGGCCCCACCTGACTGGGGAAGCAATCTGGCAACTGCATCTAGTGACTTCACACCTATTTATGGTATTTCAGCAGGAAATTCCAATTCTAGAATTTTATATTGATGACATAATGGAATAAATGTGAAGCCCAGTGTGAACTCCTATCATTGGTTTCTGCGGCTACTGATTGTTTATTAAAATTGTGTGTGTGTGTGTGTGTGTGTGTGCCACGCATGCAGTTACACAGAGGAAGGGGGATTATTGACGTGCAGAATCACTGAGTCAATGGAATCAGGAGAACGGACTGATGGATTCTACTGCACTTGTTCACTAAGTGTGCCTTAGAGGCAAAGGCAAACCCACCAAGGCCTTGCACATTTCAATTTTCTATTCCTCCCCTACTGAGTATGCAAGTGAAATGAAAAAATAAATGTCAATTTGAGCTTTGTAGCATATTTTGTGGAAAGGGATACTAAGTTCGAAGATAAAACATTCTTTCTTTCTATGCATGTGATCTAATCCTGCTCTCTGCCACAACATTAGATCATGAGTGTAGGAGCGACAACCACTGACCTCACCCTGTCTATGTTCTCAACCTGCAGTTACACACTTCTACATAATTCATTTTAACTATTCCTGGAATCTATTTCCCACTTTAATTCTTTTTAAACATGACTAAAATAAGAATCACCTGTGGAGGTTTATAAAAATACAAATTCCTGGGTCTATCATAAAAAACACTGATCAGGAATTTGATCAGGTTTTAATGAATATCTCAAGTGATTACTTTTTATCACATCCAATCCACGATCACATCCTATTGGCTCTACTTAAAATGTTATTTATAATGTGAACACTTCTTATCTACTCTAACTCTGCTACTATGGGCCCAGCCCTGACCATTTCTCTCCTAGATGATTTGCAGCTTCTATACTGATCTTCCTTTCAATCGTCCTCCCTTTCTGTGCTTTGCTTGCTACAGCAGCAGGAATGACCTTGTTAAAATGTATCTCAAGAACATGTCATGCAGGGCTGGGTGCGGTGGCTCACCGCTGTGAGGTCGAGGCTGGTGGATTGCCTGAACTCACAGGTTTGAGACCACCCCAAGCCAGAGCAAGACCCCGTCTATAAAAATAGCTGGGTGTTGTGGCGGGCAACCGGAGTCTCAGCTACTTGGAAGGCTGAGGCAAGAGAATCACTTAAGCCCTAGAGTTTGAGGTTGCTACCGAGGGCGACATAGTGAGACTCTGTCTCAAAAAACAAAACAAAAAAACAAAAGAACATGTCAGGCATACTAGCGGTCAAAATAGAAGATGGGGAGCAGCCTGCATTTCACTCTGAGAGAGAGGATCAAAGTAGGTATTTACCTTGGATCAGTCATCTAGGAAAGAGCATTGGGAATCAATGGAGAGGCGGTAGAGGCACCAGGGTGAAGGGGAGGGAAGGGGAGCAATGCGTTTGGCATGACTGGAAGTATTGGTAACAGTGAAGGGACAGAGGAGACAGCACGGGGTTCCACACTTCTCCTGCAGTATCACAGTCAGAGCTGTGGGGAGGGCACCACCCAGCAGACCTCAGGTCAGATACAGGGCGCTGACTGGGACTGCACAGCATTACTCCAGACAGCAGGCACAGCAGAGTCCTGCTGCTTCCTGAATCCAGGGTACTGGGACTGATAAGGTATGAATGAGACCCCCTCATTTTGAAGTCTCAGCCCCAGAGGGCTATACTTACCTGGAGGGCAGATATGTGCTACGGCCTCCCCCCTTTGTCCCTGCCTGCTGGTGAAGGAGCAGGAAGACTGGGCATGCCCACCCACCACTTCAAACACCAGAAGACCAAGTCAGAGCAGGACTCACAGGCAGGGTGCCTGCTATCACCACCTGCGGAGCCCTGCCTAGCCACAGCTACTGGGATTAATACATATTCACAAATCCCGGCTCTCACTGCCACTACATGGGTAGAGCTGCCACCAATGGACCTCGGCAGGGTAAATTCTCATGCCACCACTGCTGCCACTGCAGCCACCAGTGGTCCTGGGCACAGCAGAGGCCCAGACCCCCATGCTCAGACCCCCATGCTCAGTCCACCATGCACCCACTGGAAGCCAACAGACCATCCTGTGCTCGCCACGCCCTGCCTACCTGTGAAAGCCACAGGTGAACAGGGTCAAGGAGAATGGCAATGTGAAAGGCTCACAGTGCATCCCCCTCCTCCGCCTGGTCAGTCTTTCAGAGCAGGACTCAAGCAAGCCTCCTAGAGACCGCTCCCTCTCTGATCTGAGAGAAGAAGTTACAGATGAAGGGGAATCAACATAAAACTCTAGCAACATGAAAAAAACAGGCTATTTTGACATTCCTGAAGGATCATACTCACGCTCCAGCTATGGACTTCAACTAAAAGCAAACTATGGAAATGTCAGATACAGAATTCAGAGTATGGATTACAAGTAAAACTTGTGATTTATGAGAAAGTTAAAAATTGACACAAAGAAACCAAAATATAATTCAGGACATGACTGAAAAATTCACTAAAAATATAGATAATTTGAGAAATATGTGACAGAACTTGTAGAAATGAGTCATTTAGGGAATGTCAAGATAGAGTAGAAAGTTTTAACAATAGACTAGATCAGGCAGAAGAATGTCAGAGCTTGAAGACAAGTCTTTTGAATTAACCCAGTCGGTCAAAGATGAAGAAGAAAGAATCAAGAACAATTAATAATCTCTTTCAGAAATATTGGATTATATAAAATGAACAAATGTAAGAATCACTGGCATCCCTGAGAGAGAAGAAGAAATAGAAAAAAGGTTGGAAAACCCATTTGAGGGAATATTGGAATAAAACTTCACTGATATTGCTAGAGAGTTACACAACCAAAGATAATACCTGGATGATTCCAGGCATCACAAAGGCACACAGTCACCATCCTGGCCAACATCAAAGTGCAGAGAAAATCTTCAAGCTATTTAGGTGAAAGCGTCAAGTAAATTACAAAGGAACAAGAGTAACAGCAGACTTCTTAGCAAAAAACTTATAGCAAGCAGTGACTGGAATCCCACTTTTACTCTTCTTAAATACAAAAACTGCCAACCAAGAGGTTTGCATTCTGCAAAACCAGGTTCATAAATGAAGGAGAAATAAGGTTCTTCCCAGACAAACAAACACCTAGGGAATTTTTTACCCGTAGACCTGCCTTATAAGAAATGCTTAAAGGTACCCAATACATGGGATAGAAAAATCGATACTCAGCAGTCAGAAAACACCTAGAAGTTAAAAGTCACAGCTCTTATAAAATGATAACACAAGCAAGAAAACAAAGCAACTAGGTAACAAGCAAAATGATGCCCAGAACAGCATCTCACATGTCAATCTAATATGAGTGTAATCTTTCCAAACACCACACATAAAAGATGGTGGTGAAATGGATTTAAAAATAGAAGCATGGTATATACTTACTCCAAGAAATCCATTTAATTCACAAAGATTCTCATAGACTTAAGGTAAAGGTTTGGAAAAAAAATATTTCACACAAGTGGAAACCAAAAGTAAGCAGGAATTAGCTATTCTTATCTCAGATAAAATGGACTTTATTTAAATCAATAATTATTTAAAAAATCCAAAAACAGTCATTATTACTGAAAAAGAGAACAATTCAATATAACTATCCTAATGTGTCTGCACCTAACCCGGGGACTCCTGTAAGGACAAAACAAACTCTATTAGTTCTAAGGAAAGAAGTAAACATGACATCATGGTAGGGAGAACTCCAACACTCCCTTGACAGAACTAGGAAGATCATTGAGACAAACCCACAAAGACTCGCTGGACTTGAACAGAACTCTCGAACAGACCCACCTACCAGCCACTGACAGACGTTCTCTGCAAAACTGCAGAATACACATTCTTCTCACCAGCAAATGGGACATTTCCCAAGATAAACCTTATAACAGCTTCCAAAACAAGCCACAGAAATCAATTCCAAGAGGAATGCTAAAAACTGCAGAAATCTATGGAAATTAAACAGCATATTGCTGAATAGTCCTTGGGGCAATGACAAAACCAAGATGAAAATAAAAAAATATTTCAAATTGAAAGACAAAGGTGAATAAAACCTTGCAAAATCTTGAGGCTACTGTAAAAATAGTATGAACAGAGAGATTTACATGCTTAAATGCATATATCAAAAAGGTAGGAAAATTAAAAATCAACCTGATGTCACACCTCAAGGAACTAGAAAAGGACAAAGCAAATGCAAAGCTACCAGATGAAAAGAAGTAACAAAGGTCAGAGCATAACTAAATAAAAGAAAATCAACAAAACAAAACCGTTGGTTCTGTGGAAAGATAAACAAAATTGATAGACCTCTAGCTAGTGTAACCAGTAATAAAAAAGATTCAAATGAGCTCAATCAGAAACAAAAAAGGAGACATTGCAAGAACCCAGAGAAACACAAAACACCTTCCAAGACTACGATGAAACCTCAAAACATACAAAGAAACTAGAAAAATCTAGAGGAAATGGTTACATTTTTGGAAACACATGACCTGCCAAGCTTATATCAGAAGAAATACTAATCTTGAACAGAACAATAAGTAATAAGTATTAACAATAACAAAAAATCCCCCCAACTGGAAAAAAGCCCAGACCAGACAGATTCATAGCTGAATTCTACCATTCCTTCAAGGACCTGGCCCCTATCCTTCTGAAAATGTTCCATAACACTGAGAAGGAGGAAATCCTTCCTAATGCATTCTACAAAGCCAGTATCACCTCATACCAACTCCAGGAAAGGGCACAACAGAAAAGGAACTACATACCAATAGTCCTCATGAATGTAAGTGCAAAAATCCTCAACAAAAGACTAACAAACTGAATCCCAACAGCACAGTCACAAGATAATTCACTTGTGTTTCATCCCGGGGATATAAGGATGCTTCAACATAGGCAAATCAGCAAACACGATCCATCACATAAACATAATTAAAAACAACAAGCAGCTCAATACATACAAAAAAGCACTGGATAAAATCCAACATCATTTCATGATAAAAACTCTCGTTAAATCAGGCATTAGAAGGAACATACTTCAAACTTATAAAAGTCATATGTGACAAATCCACAATCAACATCATACTGAATAATAGAAAGTTGAAAGCATTCCCCCCCGAAGAGCCAGAACAAGACAAAGATGCCCACTGTCACCTGTCTACTCAGCACAAAGCTGGAAGTCCTAGTGAGAGCCATCGGGCATGGGGAGGTAACAAAGTACACCTGAATCAAGAAAGAGGGGTTCACACTGCACGTGTTTGCTGAAGATGTGATCTAGAAAACCCTAAAGACTCCACCTAAATGCTCTTAGAATTGATAAATCAATGCAATAAAGTTTCAGGTTACAAAACTAACATACACAAATCAGCAGCATTTCTATATACTAATAACAGTCAAAGTGGGAGTCAATTAAGAACTCATTCACAACAGCTGCAAGAAAAAAAAAATATATATATATATATATACCTAACCAAAGAGAAGAACAATTCCCAACAAACAAAAACATCCCATTCTCAAGGATTTGAAGAATCAACACTGTCAAAATGTCCATACTGCCCAAAGTGATTTACAGGTTCAATGCAGTTTCCATCAAAATACCAACACCGACTTTCGCAGACCTTGACAAAACAATCCTAAACTTCATTTGGAATCGAAAAAGAGAGTAGCTAAAGTAATCCTGAACAAAAAGAACAAATCAGGAGGTATCACGTTATCTGGCTTAAAATTATAGATGGCTGTAGTAGCTGAAATTCCACTGTACTGAGATGAAGACAAGAACAGGGAGCCCAGAGGCCCAGAGGCGAAGGCGTACGGTGACAGGCACTGCTTCTGACAGCCACCAGAGACACACACCAGGGAAGGGACACCCGTTAATAAACAGCACTGCATGTCGAACAGCTGGATAAAAATATTTCAGATTGTATATGAAGCCCGCACACTGTACTCCATGATTGCACTAATGTACACAACTATGGTTTAATAAAAAATAAAAAAATTTAAAAAAATGGTGCTGCAAAAACTGGAGATCCACGTGCAGAAGAATGAAACGAGATCTTCATCTCACACCATATACAAAAATTAACTGAAAATGGATTAAAAGAATGTAAAACCTGAAATAATAAAATTTCTAAAAGAAAAATTATGCAACTATCTTCTGGACATTGACTTTGCTGAAAAATTTACGACTATGATCACAAAGCAAAGACGCCAATAACAAAAAGAAATAAATTTATAATTTAAAAATTTCTGCAAGGCAAAGAAAATAATCAAAAGAGTAAGTAAACAACCTACAGAATTGGAGAAAATATTTGCAAACTGTGAATCAGACAAAGGACTAAAATCCAGAATCTACAAAGAACTCAAACAATTCAGCAAGAAAAATAAACCAAATAATCCCATCAAAATGTAGGGAAAAGACATTAACAATTTTTTTTCAAAAAAAGATAGACAATGGCCAACAAACACATGAAGATATGCTCAATGTCACTAATTATCAGGGAAATGCAAAGCAAAACCACAAGGAGAAGCCACGTCAGCCCTGTCAAAACGGCCATTATTAAAAAGCAAACAAACAGCAGATGTTGGTAGAGACATGCTGAAAAGGAAATGCTACACCCTGACAGCGTGAGTCTAAACTGGACAAAACAGTGTTGGAGAGTCCTCAAAGAAACAAAGGACACATGCCATTCTATCCAGCAATCCCACTGCTGGGTATCTACTCAAAGAAAAGAAGTCTTTTTATAAAAAATCAGCCTTGGGGTAGTGCCTGTGGCTCATATGGCACCGGCCCCATGTGCCGGAGGTGGTGGGTTCAAACCCAGCCCCGGCCAAAAAACTGCAAAAAAAAAAAAAAATTATAAATAAAAAAAAATAATAATAATAAAAAGAAAGAGAGAGCTGCAGACAGGGGTCCCCCCAGTGTGGGTACAGAGAAAGCAGCTCCAGGTCACCATTATCCGAGGCCCAGTATTGTACTACCCTTTTGAGGTGACCCTACCTGCCTCACAGAACAGAACCTTCTAGAAAAGACAATCTGGAGAAATAATGACCCAGACTTTAGATCACATTCTTTTTCATGTTTACTTCAAATAAGGTTTACTTTTCCACTGTAAACAGCACCTCTTATCCTCACTTTCGGCAACTGACAAAAAGGCCTTCGTGAACGCTCATTTTTACAACCCTGTTGGAGATGTAACTGACCCAGACTCACCAGGAGGTTGCCAAGTCCCTCGTAGTCAAATACTTTACTCTCATAGGTCTCAGCCAACTCTTTGCTCAGTCTGATTGCCTTCTCCCACATCTTCAGGAGAAGAAAAATAGGGTCAAAAGCGGATTAAGAAAGCAGGCATTGATCCAGGCTGCAAAAGCCACCAGAGTCACCAGGAAGGAGCAGCAGGTGGGCTCAGTTTCTGTACAGCTTCCCGACCCTTGTCAGCTAAACCTTTCTTTCCCGATGTTTCCGTTTCTAAGTGCAAATTGTACATATGTCGGCTACCTGGCATCTTCAATAATTCTGTTTGCAGGAGCCTGAACAAGACCACGTATTGCCGAAGAAAGGGATATTGGGGCTTAAAGAGCAAAGTACTCACTACAACAGAAAGCGGAGAGGAACCATTTCTGAAGCTCAGGTTCTGAGAGCTTGAGGAAGGAAGCTTCTGCAGGACTCTGATTCTGGGGTGTGAGTGTGTGTTTGTACGTAGGTGCATGGGTGTGTTGTTCAGGGGGAAAGAAAAGATACTAACGGTACTGTTGTGTGGAATTTGGCAAACCATGTTTTCATGGAGAACACTGATTTCTTTCATCAGTGGATGGGACTTTTAGTTAATGCCTTAGAGCACTAAGGCCCACGTGGGCCACCAGCTAACGCGCACACTGGTGTCCTGGACTGGCATCCCAGGCTGAGCCTTCTAAACCGCTCCAGTTTTTCACAAAGTGCCTCTTAGATGGGGCTGCTCACTCCCTGCTTCCTCCTTGTGAACAAGGTACCATGTTCCATCCTCTGTGGCTGCTGCAGGAATATGCACCCCACAGACAAGTGTGAAACACTCTCATGAAATCTCTCCAACTTGTCATTTGTCCTGTTTGCTGACTCTGAAATTTCAGGGCCTGGGTCACTGAAAATGCTCTGAAATGTGCCGTGTGGAAACCATCCCAGATCAGCTGACTCGGTGCAGAAAGCCCGTCCCCAGCTACCTTCCTAATAATACTATCACTGTCCTTTTTCACACTCATTCTCTCCTGAATATATAGCGCAGTTGTCCAGCGTGTACATGATAATGTGGTACCACCATGAAACAGATACAGAAGCAAATAAGAGAATCCTCCTGTCTTTCATTAACCCAGACAGGAAAGAGATTTGTAGAAATAAAGCCTCTTACATGGCTAATTCTTTGATAAGCATAGTAGTATTTTTTTGTAATTCTTCATGAATATATATGATTCACGTTAACAAGCAAAGCAGTTCCCAATTTACAAATGAGATAGGTTCTGTAGGTTTGCTCTTAAGTTAAATTTGCATATAAGTTGGAACAGGTATATTTGCTTATTACCTGTACGAGTCTCCATTTCTTTTTTTTTGTTACCTTTTTTTTTTTTGGCAGTTTTTGGCCGGGGCCGGGTTTGAACCCTCCACCTCCGGTATATGGGGCCAGAGCCCTACTCCTTGAGCCACAGGTGCCGCCCCCAAGAGCTTCCATTTCTAAGCGCAAGTTGTACATCAGCTGGATGCTTATAACTCGGGGACTGACCATATAATAGGCTTATTATTGTTGTTGAAAGGACAAATTTTTCTGCTTTAATTTCTCAGAGTGTAAATATGAATAGATATAACCCACATGGACAAAAGTGATTTGGGGTCCTTAATAATTTTTAAGAGGGTTAAAGTTTGCAAAGACCCTAAAAGTCTGAGCTTTACTTGCTATCTGGGTCTCATGCTTCTTACCTATAAAACAGACCTACTATCTACCTTAAAGAGTGATGTAGGAAGAACTAAATTAGAGCCGTGGTTCTCAACCTTCCTAATGCCGCGAACCTTTAATACAGTTCCTCATGTTGTAGTGACCCCCCAACTATAAAATTATTTTCATTGCTACTTCATAACTGTAATTTTGCTACTGTTATGAATCTTAATGTAAATATCTGATATGCAGGACGTATTTTCATTGTTACAAAGGGGTCATGACCCACAGGTTGAGAACCGCTGAATTAGAGGAAAAGCCTAAAACCCATCCCAAACAGTTTAGCACTCAACAGACAATGGCAATTTTATCTTGATGATCTTCTTAGATTATTTATTTATTTAGAAATTTAACTAACAGGTACCACTGATAAAACAAATGTGATAGCTGGAAGTGGATATAAACTGTCCAGGCACCTAAAACTGGCTAAATCTGGGATCTGTTTTGTTTGGATACCAAAAACCATTTTGCTTTCTTTCTCCTCCAGTCTCCTCTATACATCTTTTTTCCATTTTTAATTTCAAAGGTCTATCCACCGGACACACTTTCTCCAGTTGACCACAAACTCTGCAACTCCCTGGCAGAGTTCACATTGTTTATTTTGCCTCATTGCCCCTGTTGTCACCTGCAGCTTGTGGTGCCAGGCAGGTGGTTGATGTGGGTGTGGAGTGTACACCGTGTGTTCCCCAATGTTATCTTGAGAATGGATAGAAGATGATGGGATCAATACCCGAGCCCAGAAGTAATTAAAAGGCAAAGTTATGGTTATGGAAAAATAGAAGACTCTGGGCTGCCCATTGTACTCAGCACTGTGGTCAGTCTGCTTGAGATGAATGATCTTTTTTACCTTTCATACCTTAATTTATCTATTCATGGTCTCTTCCATTGAAAATATCAGAATTCGAAGACACACAGGGGAATGATAAACAGTAGGTTTACAAGTTGTATAAAAAAGAATTTATCTGTCTTTGACCTCAGTTCTAGGGAGGGAGCTTCTAAAACCTTGGAACTTCCCAAGTAATTGGAATGTCTGTTATTCCTGGTGGGTCCCCAAGACCACACCCAAATCAATGCTAACAAAGTGACTCAGAGTGGGCTCCTAGTAGGTCTCAGAACAGGGGCTGGATCTGCCAGAAATACCAACCTGGGTTCAGGGCTTGAGCTACGCAATGTTGGCCTCACCTTCAGGAAGGTGGGGAGGGAGGGGAGGGAGGAGATGGAGTGTGATCACACAGTCACTGAGCCAATCAAAAACATGCTTACATAATGAATCACACAGTCACTGAGCCAATCAAAAACACGCTTACATAATGAATCACACGGTCACTGAGCCAATCAAAAACACGCTTACATAATGAATCACACAATCATTGAGCCAATCAAAAACACGCTTACATAATGACTCACACGGTCACTGAGCCAATCAAAAACACGCTTACATAACGAAACCCCAATAACAGCTCCGCACACTGAGGCTCCGTGGGTCCTTCTGGCAGGTGAAACCATCAACCTGCCGGGAAGGGGATGTGCCCCAGGTTCCTGGGGAGAAGACACAAGCTCTATACTGGGGATCCTCTGAGGCTGTGCCCTGTACGTCCCTTTGTGTGGCTGGTCCTAGTCCGTATCCTTTATAATAAAACTATAATCACTAAATATAGCAATGCATTGTTTCCTGTTACTTGTTTTAGCATATTACCAAAAGTGAGGGGGTCACGGGAACCTCCAAAATTTATGGACAGTTTGTCGGAAGTGCAGATGGCCTGGAGACACCCCCAAACTGTGGCTGGCATCTGACATAAGGGCATTCTTGTTGGGGAAAGCCCCTTCACTTGTACAGTCTGCACCAACTGCACGTGGTCAGCATCC
>CAUYRH010125962.1:0-20399 GCA_963574655.1 Perodicticus potto | reverse complement strand
AGGGTGTCCAGAAGCCTCATGCTGTCTCCCTGTGTCCCCAAGGGGAAGTTCCTGGGTAGATCCCACCTGCCAGAGATGCCTGAAGTCCTCTCTCCCCAGTCTCACCGTGCCCAGCCACAAGGAAGCTGTTACTCGGCTGCCATCTTGCACCCGCCGGCAATTTTGTTTATCTTTTTAAAGAACCAAATGTCTTCCATTAATCCTTTGTTTTGTTCTGTTTGGCCATTTCATTTAGTTCTACTCTGACGTCAGTTTTTTCTTTTCTTCTATTGGCTTTGTAATTGGTTTCTTTTACTTTTCTGGTTCCTTGAAATGTGTCATTAGATCATTGATTTGTGATCTTTCTTGCTTTTTGATGTTAGCATTTCAGGATATGAATTTTTCCCTTAGGCTTGCTTTTGCAGAATGCCAGAGATCTTGATAGCTTGTGTAATTTTTTTTTTAATGACACCCTCTGTAGAGTGCAATGGCATCATAGTTCACAGTAACCTCAAACTCTTGGGCTCAAGCAATTCCCTTGCTCAGCTTCCATAGTAGCTGGGACTACAGGTGCTGGCCACAACACCCAGCTATTCTTTTTTGTTGTTGTTGTTTATCAGGTTCTGGGCAGGGTTCCAACGCACCAGCCCTGGTGTGTGTGGCCGCACCAAGGCCACTGAATACGGGCACCTAGCCTGAGGAATATATCATTGTTGACTCAAAAATCATTCAGCAATAGGTCATTTAATTTACATGTCTTTGTGTAGAATTGAGTGTTTCTCTTGGAATCAATATCTAGTTTTATTCCACTATGGTCTGAAAAGATACATGGTATGATTTCTATTTAATTGAATTTGTTGTTGTTTGAACTTGTTAAGACATGTTTTGTGGTCTAAGATATGATAAATCTTTAGAGAATTTTCCATATGTTGATGAAAAGAATGCATATTCAGTAGTTTTAGGGGAAAATGTTCTGTAAATATATATTAGGGCTTTTTGTTCTAGAGTCCCATTTAAATCCAGTGTTTATTCATTTTCTGCTTGGATGATCTATCCAGTTCTGTCAGTGGCATATTGAAGTCCCTATTATTTACAATGATACTGTTTATCTCTTTGATTGCACTTAGTAAAATTTGTTTTATGAATCTTGGTGCTATTGTATATCTTGCTATTTAGTTTAGCAAGATACTGAATCTTTGCCTGGCAGTTATTCTTTTTAAGGAGACTAACAATGGGACTTCATTCCTTTCTGGCTTGTAAGATTTCTCTTGAGAAGTCTGCTGTTGGTATAACGGGTTTTCCTTTGTAAATTACTTGCTGTTTTTAATCCACGGTTTGTAGAAGTTCCTCCTTTGTGTCTACTTTGGCCAGTCTGATGGCTATGTGTTCTTGGTGTTGGCCTTTTTGCAATGAATAGCCCAGGTGTTTGTTGAGCTTCTTGTACCTGATTGTCTAAATTTTTAGCAAGACTAGGGAAGTTTTTCTCAATTATTCCTTCAAATAATTTTGCTAGCTCTTGTGAGCTTTCTTCTTCACCCTCAGAGATACTTAAGATTCTTGTATTTGAGCATTTTATGTAATCCCATGTTTTTTTTCAGGCATTGTTCATTCCTTTTAATTCTCTGTTGTTTATTTTTGGCTGATTGATTTAATTTGAAAGAGTTGTGTTCCAGCTCTAAGATTCTTTCTTCTGCCTGATCTAGTCTATTCTTAAATCTTTCTATTTGTATTTCCTTAAATGAATTTTTTATTTCTGTAAGTTTTATTTTCTTCTTTGTCAATATTTTGATCTCTTTAATGAATTTTTTATTCATTTACTTATTTTTCTCAGTGGTTTCTTTGAGCTTTTTTCCACTTTTCTCTTGGATTTCATCGAACTTCCTTCCAATTGATATTAGGAAATTGTTATCTGTCATTTCACCGTTTTCATTTTGGTTGTTATTCATTGTGAAAGAGCCAGTGTTCACTTTTGGGAGTGTACTTTTTGCTCTGATTTTCATACTTACAGAATTATTTTGCTGATTTTTAAAACTCCCAGAGTTCTTTTACTAATTCTTGCTTAGCTAGGTCAGCTGTCGCACCTTATTTTTGTATTTACTTTTGTTTAGATGGGGCTCCCTCCCCCCCATCACTTGGAAAAGAAAGTCTGTAGTATATGTTGGGTAAGAAAATTTGGCTTTTCTTGTGGGTGCTTTGATGGTGAACCTGGTTCTGAATGGATGGTTATCCTTAGTATTCTTAATGTGATGTTTTACTCAGTTGCTAGTTGATTGTAGGCTGTACCAGTGGTAAGCTATGTGTGTAGGCAGATCCTCTGTCTCTCTTATATGAGGGAGGATAATAGAGGTCTTTGAAATCCTTTCTCTTTCCCCAGCCCTGGGATCTTCTTAACAGTGTATTTAATCTCTGAGATAGTAAGTATTGTCTGTGGGTAAAAATTCCTTACACCCTATATGCTTGAGTTAGTAAATACTGTAAAGGGCTGTGAAAAGTGGCTATCCTGTTAGTAGGTTGTGCTTGCCAGAAGGAGCAAGCTGTGGTATTGTTTTGGGGACCTGTGACAAGCACTGGCTTTTCAGGCGAAGGACTTAAATGCCCCAAATGGTGAGTGGGTCCTGGAACTTCTAGGCAAGTCTTTATTCTTTGTCACAGGAGAGGTGGGTGTGCAGGGCTGAAGCTGGACAAGGCTGGGTTGTGTGATGTCTCTTAGGCTTTGCAAAAACTGGAAAGGTAGCTATTTTGGCAGGGGTCAAAAGTCTGCCCACCATTTGCAGGGAAAGTTACCAGGGAGAGGCTAACATAGGCGTAGCTGACCAAAAAGCCTATGGAGGCTGGTCAATTGAAATTCACAATCTAGCTATCAGGAGTGGGCTTTGCCCTTCTTTCTCTTCACATGCTCCATGATCTCCTTCTGGTCTCTGCTAGCAGACAGGAGCTCAAACTGGCTGAGCTTCCTCATGATGGCACTGAGGGTTGGAATTTTCACTGTCCAGAATCCTGTCCTGGGCTGAGAGCATGGCCTTCCAGTGAGGGGAGGAGTGCTTTATGAGTGTGTTGCAGCTGAAACTCACACTACATTCCTTTTTTTAGTTCTGCCCATGTTCTCCTTCCCCTTCTGAGATTAAATAACAAACTCCCCTCCATGACCCTGAGCAATATGACTGAGTCCTTGGGTATAGGATCTGGACTACAGGCCTGTTCTGGAGTCTGTTAAGGTCAATCCCTGACCATGCAATGGAGAAGTGTGCTGGTCCAGAGTTGCCTATGGACACTCAAGCAAGTTTGTTGTCCCTTCACTTTGGGATGTGCCTTGCTAAGGTGACACAGTAAGGCAAGCATGACTGGGAATGGTCTGTGAGAAGGGAGCTCACAGTCTGAGAACCCCTTAGTCCTCTGCAGGTCTTTAAGAGGGAAGGTTTGAATCTCTGTATCTATGGAAGCTCCAGCGTGGTTTATGTACCAATGAGGGGAAACAGCAGCTCCTGAGAGCCCTGGCTCAATCATCTCTCTCACCACCTGCAGGTAAGGGATGTGAAGGAAAGGAAAAGGGTCTGGAAGAAGGAAAGCCAGCACTCTAGTTGTCTCCATCCCTATTACTAAAGGGCAGCCTTCCTGGAATGTCCAGGCTTTGGATCACACTGATCCCATGGGGTCTCCCAGCCCCCTGTAGCTCTTGCAATCTGGGTCTGAGTTAGGATATGTTTGTGTGGAAATGAGTAAGATGAAAATTGAGGGGCTGAAACCTTCTAGGAAGGATAAAGGTGTGTGGTGGGTGGAGAAGGAATATGACATCTGACATCTTGGCTTGGGTCTGTGGTAACATAAAGCTTCCTGGGGGCTGGTAGGCTGGTGCTTTGTCCTTAAGAAGCTCCCAATTCACTGGTGGCAGTACTTTTTGGGTTTGTGAGAGTAGGAAATCTTTCCAGAAACTTGGGGGCCTGCTGACTGCCAGAGATGTGAGGGAGGGAGAGAAAACCTCCCCAATCTGTCCTTTTTGCTGGATTCCATCTTCTTCGGGATTTTCCTCTGCTGATATCTTATTCCTTCTTGCTCTGCTCCACAACTTTTTCCTGTAGAATCTCTTGTAGGTTCTGGTACTTTTCCCATGGAATTACACCTGATATGTGACTATTTGGTTGTTTTTTTCTTTTGCATCTAAAATGTCTCCTTCTGTCTACTGAGGGCGATAAAGTGAGACTCTGTCTCTCCAAAAAGAAAAAATGTCTCCTTCTGTCTGTGACAATTCTGGGAGTTGGTTTCTCTGGTCAGCAATCTTCCAAATTACTATTTTTACACCATAAGGTATACATTTATTTTTGCTCTAATTTCTCAGTTCAGACTGAAACTATCAAAATTAGAATAAACCAATAAGATGATCTCACTCCAAATGTTTTATTATACTGGCAGGGAAACTGAGACTTCACAAATGTCACATTCTTAATAAAGCATGAAACCAGAGCTTGGATTCTGCTGTCTATATATACGACTAATTTCTGCTATGAAGGTTAAGCACATTTATAAAGCCCAAGCACTATTTGTATTAGTCTTTTGGAGTTATTTTAGCTTGGTGGTGGCATGACATGATTAAAGAAATAACTTTACACTAGAATACTTAAATAGACATCCAACATTTTGTCTTAAGTTTTGCATAAAATCCAATGAAATCTCTAGGGTAATATAAAATCAGAAATTATCCTGCTTTGGACAAAAGTTCTTGAAATTTATAATTTCAACAAATTATTCAGTTAGCATGTTGGGAACAAAAGGGAAAAAGAATACTTACTTACATATTTCAAAACAAAATTCCAAGAATTTGCTAGGGCAAGAACTTGATTGTCTCAGAATAATGTCAATTGGCAAGGACTCGATTGTCTCAGAATAATGTCAGTATTATTAGTTACATTTCTTTGTTTTTCAAGCATTATCAGTAGTCACAATTTTAGGTCAAGGTGTGACAAGGGAGTAATGTAGGATGGTGCACAAACATGGTTAGAGTACACCACTGGCTCTAGGTTCCTGTTGTTCTTGTGTAGATTAGAAACCTAAATCTACAGAACAGTTTCCATTTAGACACACTGCTATGTGAGCCTCTTATTTCCACTCAAAAACTCTTTGTAATGTCTGCAATTTACTTGCCATGTTCTTTATCTTGATTCTTTCCTCCCCCATCATTTATGCTTAGGTGTGTATATATAGAAGTTTTTCTTCTTTCTAGTCACCCATCTGCTCCTGGCTGAGCTCAAACTAGGTAACAACCGCCTATCTGTGATCAAATGCTATACTCTAAGCCACATATCATGACAACAGTGAGCACACCAGGCAGGAGGAGGAAAAGGTAGCTAATTTTAAAGAATGGAAGCTATGATTTGGACACAAATAGGTTAGTAATAATCCCTGAAAGTACCTGCCTTTTAGAATAAGGAAAGAAAAAAGCCAAACAAGCAGAGTGGTTTTGATACAAGTATAGATAGTTCTGATTTAAGACTGTCAGGGTTATTTGAATTCAAAAGCATCCTGTTTATGACATTACTAGAATGTTGTCTAGTCTCTACATGCACCATCTCCAGGGAGAGAGGACCTCAATGTTTTTAGGAAATGTCATCTGTAGTTGAAAGTTTTTTATGGTCACTGGCTTTAGTCTTTCTGTAATCCTTCCTTGTTGGGCTTAGCAGATAGGAGCTACTAATTTCACATGACAGTCTTCCCATTCTCTGGATAAACCTACCTGGCTACCACACTTCCACGACCGGCTCTCATTTGCTGACAGCTCCTTTGTGACCCAAACATTCTATTCATTAAGCAAAGCATATTTTACTTCTAACGTTCCTAATGTGGCAGATCTTTAGGCTTTCTAACCATAAACTTTAATAGAATAAATTTCCAATGTGGTCATCCACTTTTACCAGGCATGATACAGTAGGTATGTTCTTAGTGACAGAGAGAAGATTGGGACTGACCTCTACCTTGTCCTGGAATGTGGGTATGAATTAACTGAAATATTCAATTTCTTTTTAGTAGCTACATTGTATAGTTAATTTCCATTGACTTTTCTGTCTCCTAAATTATTCAATATTTATATGTTATTTCCAAAAAACTTTATGTTAACTTATAATTGCACAGATGTGCATGAAATTACATTGATTTTTATTAATTTTCATTTTGATATGTTTTATCTTATTAAACATATTTTTGTATCAAGAAATGAATACAGGAAGTTCCCTGATAATGAAGGGGATACTTAGCAACATATGTCTTGACTATCTGGATTCTTGTGGCCATTTAAGGAGAAAGATAGTGAATCCTTCTGATTTTCATCAATGTGCCAGAAATAGATTATGTAAATGCCATGATCTAGGAGGCTGCTGAGATCATCAAATCTATTTATCATACATTTGACTGGAGAGATGTGCCAGGTCATTTTTCAAACACATTTTACTCTGGACATTTTTAAATGTATATAAAAATAGAAAGAATGGTAATAAATCCAATATACCCATCTCTTTTTTTATATGTGAATTCAACTATCATTGATATACTGACAATGTTGTTTAATCTATACCCCACCCATGTTCATGCATTATTTTTAAAGAAATCCCAGAAATCATTTTTTATCTCTATTTCATTATAAAGTCTGTTTTATGAAAATCGCAATATCACTTTCACTACTAACTAATATTAACAATATTCCTTAATATCATCAGATATACAAGTAGTGTTTATGTCTCCAGGATTGTTTTTGATATTTATTTACTTAGTTTCCCCTTTTATTTTATTTGCATTTTGTTTGTTTAAATCAAAATGCAAACAAAGTGTATCACTACTGATTCATATGTCTCCCGTCTCTCTTTTCATCTCCATCATTTTGTGTTTTTTCTTTTCTTTTTCTCATATATTACTTTTGAAGAAGGCAGACATTTTTTTTTTAATCTTATAGCATTTCCTCCAGTCTGGTTTTTCTGATTGTATCCACATGCCAGCACTTAATGGGTTGTGTATGTTTCTCTATCCTTTGGATTCCTTTTAATTCATTAGTTAGGGCTAGAGACTTGATGACATTCAGGTTTCTATTTATTTGCTTTTTCAAGACTACCTTATACATGGTACTCTGCTGTGTTCTTCCATTAGGAAGCACATGATGTTTGGTTGCCTTTCTTTCTGTGAGGTTAGTGAAATTGATGATCATTGCACAGATTCATTAATCCACTAGGCATTGCATAATGGTCATATTCTAATTCTGTCATTCATTTTTTATATATTATTTGGAATGTGTATGTAAAAGGAAATATCCCTTTTTTAACTATTGAGTTATCATCAAGTGAAGATGGCACAAGAAAAGAAGAATTAATGAACACTTTTCTCTTATTATATGACTTTTATAGTGAGACCATTCTCCAACATCTCCCAAAGGTGATCAGTGGGGTGTGTATGATGTGTTTAACATTATTATGCCTTCATGGACTTGAATGTGTTTCAATCCATTTCACTTATTATCTTTACTGCTTCTTAAATTTTCTCTTCTTTGGCCAGCAGCCATTCTGTTTGGCTTCGCAGTCCTTTGTAGAGGGTTCTGCTATTCTGCAATAACGTCATTGCTTTCTCATATGCCAGAGTTATCTTTATATGAAGACTAATGGCACCTGTGGCTCAAAGAAGTAGGGCGCCAGCCCCATATGCCAGAGGTGGTGGGTTCAAACCCAGCCCTGGCAAAAACTGCAATAAATAAATAAATAAATAAATAAATAAATAAATAAATAAAAATTGTTTAAAAGAAGTTGTAAGCATAGGGATAAGTAGATCTAACAAGGTTAATTTCAGCGTACCTTTCTTGAGGGAACAAGAGAGACCACTTTCATGGTCACACAAATTCCCAATTTTGCCTTTGTGAAAAACAAGGAAGAGAGCTGAAGTTTAATACTCATTTCACATTCAAAGATGAAGTATAGAATTTTCCCGAGGACCTTTTGTGGGATAACCAAATAAGTAATACTGCTAAGAAGTAATAATAATGATATGGAATCTCAGCCAAGACAAAGAACACTTTTAGACTAAAAATTGTTTCTGTTAGTGGCTTTATATTAAAAATCCATAATAGTGACAGTCAGGTAATCAGAAAGACAAGATGCACGTAAATTATGATAAAAATATCACCTCATATTTATATAACATTTGAACTTCCCAGAGTGCTTTGACATATATTATCCCCATTTGATTACAATCTTTATGACAGATATTTAAGGGGAAGGATTATACAGGATTATGCTAGCAGGTTTTGTTGCTTTCTGGGGAAATCTCAGTGGATTTTGCTTCTTTGTGATTTGGAGTGATGAAACATGTGAAAGAGAAGACAGACACCCTCCAACCTCATGCCACGGTCTTTGTATTGCAGTGTTGAAAAAAAACGAAGTTACTTAGGGTTATAAAATCGGCAGTCTGGCCCACAAGAATAGCAACTTTTCTTCTCTGTGTATAGATGTAATATTTAATACTAATAATATTTACATTACATTTGGATACAGCAAACATTTTTGTGCCATGATGGATGGCAACAGGGTCAAGTCACCAAGTATGTTGACCTCCTGCTTGATCAGTGTTGAATGTTTTTTAACCTCCTTAAATCTCATTGCCTCATTTTTAATGTCTTCTACTATTTTTTTGCAAATTCAGGAGGAAGCTAGAATGCTAAATATCTCCAACCATTTCGTTGACACATCTGAAAAAAAAATAAAGGAACATCTTTCTCAGAGCTGTTTATAGAGCACTCCACGCTGGGCTTGAAAAATTCCTAAAGAACAATTTGTAATTAGCCTCCCTTTTATTAAAGCACTAATCACTACCCGATTTTCTGATGTGGTTACTATAGCTGTGTACTTGTCTGTTTCTAGCACAAGATTGTGATTATATCTCCTCATTTAGTAGGTAACTATGGAGTGAGCATGCAGGTTGTGTGAGGCACATTAGGTGAAGTGTGTTGAATGGTCTCTGCTCATAAGGAAGTCCTGTGGAGTGGCAATAGGAGATAGAAGACACCCAAAGATAATAGCACCCTAACATAGAAATCCAAAGGTAGAAATATGTCTGGCATAACATGAGATTTGAGGAAGTGAACATCTGACCTGGCCTGTGGGAGCTAGGCAGGAAAAACTGGTCTCTCCAGCCCAGGTGTTAGCAGGCAGCCTGTGGGCAGAAAGAAGAGGCTCATTATCTGAAGTAAAGTTATGTTGAAGTTTCTCATTATTCCATGACAGAAATGATTCCACTTCCCTTGCCAATATGTTCTCAATCAGATGATTTATTTTCTAGAAAAATAATTTTTAAAAACAGTCTTCATCAGAAACATTTCAAGAAAAGAGGAAATAACAACGTAGAAGAGCTAGAACCACCCTTTATGTCAGGATGTAGGGTTATGAGAGCATCTTTCACTCTCTTGATCCTCAGGGTGGATGCATTTCATATCATTAACTGGGCTCCCCCACCACATTCCCACATTCCATATTTGTGACCATCAAATTAAAAAATTGTTAAATTGTGTATTTTTTAACAATTATCATCGTATTATTTACTTCTGAAACACTATCAGAAATGATTCTAAATTCCAGCATATGGGGCAAGTGTAGGAATCTCCATGGCTCAATGTCACTAAGCTGGAGAGGGGAAGGTCAGCTCATCTTGCTTTTTGGTTTCTAACCACTAAACAGGTGATATGAAAAATTATGCTTTGTAAGTCTTTATTTCAAAAGGAATTTCTAATCAAAGTATTTTCTATTAGGTAGATGAGAGCACTGGTCTTAAATAAGAGGTCTTACATACATCTAAGTATGTAAGTAAATATTAGTGGTCTTTGACTTTACTTTAAAAAGCTTTTGTTATACTGTGTAATAGCTTTAATCTTCAAAGGTACCTGAACTGTGGCCACATGTGATGGCTCATGCCTGTAGTCCCAGCAATATGGGAGGCCAACAAGGGAGGACTGGTTGAGGCTGGGAGTTTGAAACTAACATAGAGAGACCCCATCTTTTCAGAAAATTTAAAAATTTGCCTGGCATGAAGTACACCTGTAGTCCTAGCTACTTAGGAGGCTGAAGCAGGAGGATCATCTGAGCCCGGGAGTTAAAAGCTGCACTGAAATATGATCATGCTGTAGTGCTCCAACCTGGGTGACAGAGACTCAGTGTCAAAACAAACAAACAAAAACAGCAGCAACAAGTATACCTAAACTGTGGGGTTTAGAATCTATGAATATATACAACTTACTAGTTACTTTTATGGCTATGTTCAGCAAGGTTGTGATATTGTATTATGTTGTTTGAATGCTGGTAATTTCAGAAACACCACAATTTCAAAGATTTATATTTACTGTTTCAGATAACAGTTGGTACTTGTTATTTATTAATGAGGTTTATAAGTCATTGGTATCCTTTACCTTTGCAACAGCTGGCGCTTTTGAATAATGAAGCATTTCAGGTCTAGAACATTCTCAAGGTCTATCAAGTAATATTGAAGGGGAAGTGAACAATAGATGTGTACAGTTGAATTGTTTATGCTTCAAAACATCATGAGCAAGCCAAATATTCATCAATAGGAGAATGAATAAATAAACTGTGGTACATTAACACAATCTGACATTACAGAGCTATGAAAGTTGTTGAATTGGCACTATGTTGATATATCACGTAGTATTCAAACAAAAAGGAGAATGTTGGAGAAGACTTATAAAGTACAATGCCATTGCATACATTATTTTTACAAATGTCAAGACAGATAAACCTAAAAAATAAATTGAGGAAACATGCAAATGTAATAAAATCATAAAGAAAAGAAATGTTAAATGTAAAATTTAGGATAACAAACATTGACATCACCTAGAGTATGAGGGGGATGATTGGTGGGGAACACACAAGGAGATTCAATGGACTAGGTAACGTTCTACTTATTAAGTTGATTAAGGGGTGCACAGGTCTTGGACATATTTTATTATCATTTATACATGCAGATTGTAATTTTTCAGATATTTTATGCATATTGTATATATGTTACATATAGTTTGGAATGCATGAACTATCATAGAACAAATAATAAAATATGCTTTTTTAAAAGTTTACCAAGTTTATATCGCATCTTTTGATTAACATACTGAAAGATAAAGAATTTTGTGAGATTTCAGTTACGTTTCCATTTTGCCATCACTTCTTCCTCCCTGCACCCTGATTTGTATTAGATTAGTACCTTCGTGTTGCCAAGGATTATAACAACATTTTCTGTCTAATTGTAATGAAGCCCATTGAGCTTTCTCTAAAGATGGAGCCTGAATATTTTACTGCAATTAAACACTACATTTAGGTTTTCATAACTGTAAGAATCTTATATTATACACAGTAAAATCATGTAATGTGGTTGCAGTATAAAGTGACTATGTGTACTCTACTGCTTGAAAGTGAACTTTGAAGAGTTATGCTCCCAAGAATTGTCTTAAACTTTTAAAAATTCATTAGTAATTGTCAAACTTGGTTGCACATTAGACTTACCTTATGGGGGATTATGAAAAGTATTCATAACTGAGTCTCACCTTTAGAGATTTCGATTTTATTTGTTAGCCAGGGTTGGGGTTAGGCATTTTGGTACAGGGGTATAAAATATTACTGTTGATTCTAATCTGGTTTATATCATGATTCATTTGTAGTATCCATGTTTTCTCCTTTTTCTTTTTTAATTTCTTCTCTTCTTTTAATTTCTCCTGAATTTTATTCAAGGAAATTTTTTCTTTTTATAAATTTCTGAGTACTTGACAGTGTGAAAATGTCTTATTTTTGACTTACATTATTTGATTGACAGCTTAGGAGAGCATAGATGTTTCTTAAGGCAAAAAAGAAATCATTCTAAGAAATTATATTTAGACATCTACAGGTGCTGATGAAAAATCTAATGTCAGTTTGCTTTATTATGTATATAGATACTTTATGTTGATTTTTTAAAACTTTTAAAATTTTGTCTTCATTTTTGAAGTTCTAAAATTTCAACAATGTGCCTTGCTATGGCATTTATTTTTCTTAGGTAGTTTTTTTCAATAGAAAATATCCTCTGATTTTCTTATAAATTCCTGGTTCCCCTTATCTACCTCTGCTCTTTATTTCTGAAACTCTGTTACAGAAGTGTCCAACAGAATGAAAATGAAAGACATTCATATAACTTTAAGTTTTCTAGTAGTCACATTTAAAAACTGAAAAGTAGCCTGTGAAAATAATTTAAACCAACTTAAATTTAACAAGTAAAATGATTTAAATTTTATTTAATTGCATATAAAATTTATCATTTTAACATGTAAACAAGATGATATTTATTGAGACATTTGGCATATTGTGATTTTTTTAGTATTACATCTTTGTATATTTTAAGCTTCCTCTGTTTATTTTACACTTATGACACATCTCAATTTGAGCTAGACACATTTAAAGTATTTAAGAACCACATGCGGCTCTTGTATTGAAAAACATTATTGCTCTATTACGAGGATGTTCTTGGATTATTGTCCTTGTCTCTTACTTTTTCAGGATATAGTCCAGTTCTTTCAGCTCTATAATTGGGAAATTTCCAGTTTTAACTTTCAAATCGTCAGCTGAGATTTAAGTACTGTTCATTTTATGATTTACTTAGTGGTCTTGGTTTCTTTTTCTCTCCCCTCCCTCTTCCTTTCACTCTTCCTCTCTCCCCTCTTTTCTTCTCTTCCCTCCCTCGCTCCCTTCTTCCCTTCCTTCCCTCCATCCTACATGAAACATTCATTTGCAAAGAATTATGTCATAGCATCCTATCTTGTTTATGAATGTAATATTGCCTTAAATCTATCTTTGGGGAATCTTTATTTTTATTCCATAACCATGAATGAAGTATCTGATTAATTAGCACAGGTGATGGGCATGTCCCCAGGAAGGACGACCATGTGTTCCATATAAATGGCACGTTAACAGGGGATGTGAACAAGGCACAGTTTCTGAAGCAATAAGAATTCTATATAGAAGAGTCGGGGAGTGTGTGTGCAAGCTCATGCGTGTACTCACGTGTGTGCCTATGTGAATCCCTTCCTGGGGAAGGGCAAAAGTGCCTTTTTAATTTTTTTTTAACATATTGCCTTTAGTTTTACAGTGCCTGACAGTAGACATTCAGTAATTTGAATTAATAAATAATTGCTATTTTTTTATTCTTCTTTGATGCTTCTTTTAGTTTTCTATCTTTTGTTAGTTGCTCTTTACTTTGTATATTATCTTCTTATTTGGAAACTATAATTCTAATAATGGTTACCCCTATAACTTAAAAAAGTAATAGGTTTAAGGTTACATGTCCAATATAACTGTGTTTGGGTGGTATATATGTATATATAATATACACATACAATATCAAATGTCAAAGTCATGAATATTGACACCTTTCATAAAACATAGTAAAGTTAGTTAATTTATTTTACCTCCTTTCCCACTTTTTCCACTTCCTCTCTTATTGGCATGTCCCAGTCCAGTATTAACAATTTATTATGAATATGTAGGTTTCTTTTGAGATTTATAACATGTCCATCTATTTTTCCTCCTTATGAGTAAGGTCATTGACCTTCTTGTACATTTACTGAGATTTGCTGCTCTCTGTCTGGCCTTTATTTTCGCAATTTAGCCACTGAACCAATTAGAATTTCTTTATTCTAATTCAGGTTTCTTGTGAAAGATTTGGTTCCCAGGGTTTTCCACTGTTAAGTGGGTATGAAATGACAAAAACAGCAGTTCTCTATTTTTTGATGTTTTTGTTTGTTTCTTTAGGACAATGTCTTTAATGATGTGTACAGTTTTTGAATCACATCTCTTTGTTCCCAGTACAGTGTAAATCTATATCTCGGCATCTAATGGTGCTTAGGAGAGGAGTTAGAGCTGGTTTTATTTTAGTTTTTTTTCTTTTTCTGAATGACATTAAGGTTTAGAAGGGTACAAAGATGTTTGAAGCATCTACAATATCTCAGTAGTTTCTTATGTCCCAGAAGTTGATTGCATAATTTTTATCCCTTGATAACTGAGTGTTATTAACACTGTTTCACAGATGAAAATAATGGTCCCAATGATGAATTAACTACCAAGGTCTTGAAGCTAATAAAGGGTGAAATTAATAATTAAGTACATCTTTTTAACTCGAAAGCTCATTCTTTCTTCCTCAAGGGTGTTGGCATTCCTGCCATCATTTTTTTTTTTTCTGTAAGATATTCTCTTCATGACTTGAAATACACTATCTCAGAGTTTAGACAAGTACCCGTGTTTTAGAATTTAGCAGTTTGAAACTTATATTTTGCTATAATTAACCTGCATAAAGTTTCATAATCTTCTTCCTCAATCCTCATTATTATCACATTAATGTGATTGCCAGAGCTACAGCCATCATTTATTTATGTGTTACAAGAAGCATGATGGAGCACGAGGAAGGTACAAGTTCACAGACATCAGTTGGCCACACCTAGTTGTCTCAATGATAATTTTTCAGTGGTCCATAGTATTTTCAAAGCATGGACAGAGGAAACAGATGACAATTAGGGTTTGGCAGAAATTTGTATAAACCTCACCATAGCCTATCAACAATTATATCAGAGTGTGAATTATGTCTTAGGCCCTGCAAGACACTAGAGATAGAACTATAGATGGGGAACAGCATGGTACCCATCCCTATACAGCTCAAAACCTATTGGCGGAAGCTTTTAAATGAATAGTGAGGCTAGTGTCTATACAATTACAGTCAAGGTAATGCTACTATGAGAATCCTTGCAAATATGTAAAAAGAACCCGAGGTGTCAAGGAGGGATTCTAGGTAAAAGTCACTTAAATCAAGGCCTCAGATGTAAGAAAGACTTGGTCAAAGGAAGAGGCATCAACATTAATTATTGAGCTCCGTCTATGTAATATTCCAAATATAAGGTCAGGAATCAGAGAGGTAAAGGACAAGGCTATTGTATTGAAGCAGTTTATGATGTAGTGAGCCTCACAAGAAATAAATATACATATAATAGCAACATTTCAATAAAGCCCATGAAAGTGGTACACTTAACAATGATTAGAATCTTGAGGGCATGGTCAATGGACTGAGCTTAGGGAAGTTTTCCTGTGGAAGTTGGTGGATCAGCTGAGTTCTGACAGAGACAAGAAGCTGTCTGCTTGAGAAACAATAAGACAACTGCTCCAAGCAAAAGTCTCAAAATCATCAGCGGCTGGGATGACAAGAGAGAAGGCTGATTTCAGGAAGTGCATCTAGGCAAAGAGCTTCTTGAAAGCACTCTGATTAATTCAGTGGTCTCTAATGGGTTCTGATATTTTATCTATTTTCTAACCATATACCTTTGGATTGCCTCCAGTCATTAGAGACATAGCTTCATATTTTGCATGTGTTCATTTTATGTAAAACATTGTAATACACACTTCAGCATTCTGAGAATACCTCATCACAAGAGATTGTTCTGCACTGTTTCGTGTTAAAATGAATGACTATGTGCAGCCCTTATTCCGTGTCCAGGAGATTCCTCTATAGATCCATATTTAGTTAGGCTTATTGAGTTTGGTTCATGTTATTAACATTATTACAGGACTACTAATGGATGTGTGCTTCATTCTTCACTGGCAGAGTATTCTAGTTATGAGTCTAGCAATTACTTGAGAGATATTTTCAATAAAATATCCCATGTATAACCTTTAGTGGAAAATAAAACACTTCTCTGGCATAAACATTTAAGTTTACAAAAATGAATTTAACTTGGTGACTAAAGAGGTATTTCACTGAATAATAACACCCAGATATTTGAAGAAAAGGTTAGAGGAGAGAGAACTCAGAGTTGGGACCAGGAACTCTTTCTTCATAGTTTTTTTTTTTTTTGCCAGGGCTGTGTCTGACCCACCACCTCTCGTATATGGGGCTGGCACCCTACTCCTTGAGCCACAGGCACCGCCTAGGACCAGGAACTCTTGATGAAGCATATGGCTTCCAGGCAGCTCTAGTTATCACAAAGAAGATCTAATATATCAGCTGAATAAGAAACCTCCTGAGCCTCAGGTTTGTATCAGGAGTTGGTTTAGGATACACTTTGGCCCTAATTCTACTTCTCTGCTCTATTTCCACAGTATAATATGAAGCAGGAATAGTGGAACAGGTTTGGAATGCAACTGTGAATGGTCAGCAGACTAAACTCTGCATGGAAAATGGCTTTAGCCTTTATGATTCAGACTTCGGTGGAGGGAGGAGAGGACCTGTTGCTGCTGTTAATTTTATCTGAGTGGCTTAAAATCCCAGAAAAACAATTTTTCCCTCCCCGATATGTCTTATATAGTTAGGGTATCCTCATATTTTACTCAAAAATTTGGAAAAATCTATCGATCTCTGAACTATATACGGGGAAGAAGTCCTCTAGGCTACTTCATCTCTATTCTCGTTCCAACCAACAACTTAAACTCCTCAAGTCATTTTCTACTGTTTTTTTTTTTTTTAATATGGTGCTTTAGAGAATAATGAATAATGAACAATGTTTAGCAGTGCGGGTTACTAAAATGTAACTTCAGGTATATACATACAGAAAGGAAGTCTTAGAGGATGTATTGATTTAATAAATACATATTAAACAGCTATTGTGGGCAGGCCCTGTTTCAACAGTAATGGACAAGAAAGAAAAAATCCCTAACAACATGGAACATACATCCTAGTGTTTAATCACAGTCTAGGCAGGTTGTAGGATTGAGAAGGAAAACTTAGGCAAAGTGAGACTCCTTTATGTCATGGGACTTTGTTCTCTTGTATTTGTGTTCAGAGGTTGGAGAGGGCAAGGCAGGTGCACTAAAGTGGCAGGTGCGATGGAAGGCTTCTGTATAGGAAACCATCAAAGACAGGAGCCAAGATATGAATCCGGCTGAAATACTCATGAAAGGATGAATGGATTTTAAAAATGTAGCATATAAATATGGTGGAATACTAGTCAGCCATAAAAAATAATGAACTCCTGTCGTTTGCACTAACCTGGAGAACATTATGTTAAATGAAATGAGGCAGGAGCAGAGAGGCAAATACCACATGATCTCACTTACATGTGGAATCTAAAACAGTTGAACTCACAGAAGTAGAGAGTAAAACAGTGGTCACCAAAGGCTGCGGGGAGGGTGTTGGGTGAGGAAAGAAAAGCCTTTGGTCCATATAGTTAAGAGTAATATATTGTTTATTTCAAGGCAGCTAAAAGAGATGGTTTTAAGTGTTTTCACCAGAAAGAAATGATAAATGTGTAAAGTGATTAATAAGCTAATTAGCCCAATTTGATATTTCACAATGTATATCAAAACATCACATTGTATCCCATAAAGATATACAATTATGATTAATCAATTAAAAAATATATATATATTTTATAGAAGAGAACTTGACCAGGAGATATTCCCATGGTGGATCTTTGCTATTAAGTCAACTTCAATCTGACTTTACATGCTTATTTGAATTTTGCTATCCTTTAGCCTTTCCTAAAGTCTCATTTTAAACTACTTGTTCTTTTCTAGATTTTTGGTTAACTTGCTGTCCTTTTCCCGTTAAAGTAGCTCATTCATTCTATGATCCTTGTCTCCAGGGATAGATAAAACAACATAACTCAAAATGAAAAAGCGTGTTTCAAAAGCTTAGGTCCTTAGGAAAAGTGAAATTACAGCAAACCCAGGTACAGTGATGCGAGTAGTCCCAATTACTCCAGAGGTGGAGGCAGGGGGATCTATTGAGCTCAGGAGTACAAGAACCACTTAGACAAATAACAAGCCCTCATCTTTGGAAAAAAAGAAGTTAAAAATTTGAAGTCACTTATAACAAAGAAAGGTAGGAGAATTGGGAAGATGAGGTGAGAAGAATTGGGGTAGAGAGATCAATTTCCTAAGAGTGGCCATTCTTCTGGATAAATTTTGGGAGGAGACACAATTCCCAGACAGCCTTGTGGGATCTGTGATGACTTGAGTCAGTTGTGGGGTAAGGCTCCTAGAAAACATGGGAAGACACTGGAAAAGAAATGTGTGAAGGAGGCATTGGGCCTGAGGTCGTTGTAAATAAACTCCCAGTTTCCCAAGCCCCTGCACGTTCTCAAAGCAGCAAAATGGTTGCTTTGCACTTCAGATGGAAAAAGCATGGTAGAGAGAGCCTCCAGACCTGAAGGTGCCATAAAACCAGAACTGAGTGTCATCTCAGTAGCAGTCTGTGTGCTCATTTCCCCAAGGACCAGGAGTGAGGAGAGGTGCTCAAGAGGGTTCGTGTTTGATCAAATTATGCTGAGCATCTGGTGCTGTTCCCCTTCCCACCTCTACTCCCTAATACGCGCACAGATGTTCTGATGTCTAGTATCTACACAGACTTCTGTGGCAGAGATGTAACTATATTTGGCAAAAATTCTAAATAGAAAAAGAAAAGAAAAGGTAGGAAAGAAGGTGAGAGGGAGGAGAGAAGGAATGGGAAGGAAGAAAAGAGGAAGATTAGAAGGAAGGAAAGGAGGGAAGGAGGGTTTTCCAATTTACCGGCATACAGTTAATCATAACAGTCTCTAATGATCCTTTGGATTTTTGTAGCATCAGTTGTAATGTGCCTTTTTACTCTGATTTTGTTCATTGGGTCTTCTCTCTTTTTATCTTGGTCTGGCTAAATGTGCACCAACACCAATTTTGTTTATCTTTCAAAAAAACTGACTCTTTTGTCAGGCTATTATAAATTTTTGTTTCAATTTCATTTATTTCTGCTCCAATCTTTATTATTTATTTATTTTTTACTAATTTGGAGTTGGGTTTTTTTCCTAGTTCTTAAGTTATTAACTTTATTTAAAGTTTTTCTACTTTTATAAGTAGGTACTTATTCTAGAAACTTTTCTTTTACTACTGTTTTTACTGTATCCATACATAGGTTTTGATATATCATGGTTTCATTTTCATTTGTTTCAAGAAATTTTAAAATTTCTTTCTCAATTTCCTCATTGAACCACTGGTCATTCATGAACATGTTTAATTTTTATGTGTTTGTATATTTTCCAGTGTTCCTCCTATTTTGATTTCTGTTTTTATTTCATTGTGATCAGAGAAAATACTTCATATGATTTTGATTATTTTTAAACTTTTAAAAACTTGTTTTGTGGCCTAAAATATGATCTATCCTTGAGAACAATTCATTTACTGACGAGAAGAATATGTATTCTGCAGCTATTGGAGGACATGTCCTTTAAATATCTATTAGGATCCTTTGGTGCATTGTACAGATTACACCTGATGTTTCTTTGCTGCTTTTCTGTCAAGGTCTGTGCAATGCTCAAAGTGGGGTGTCAAGGTCTCCAACTACTTTTGTATTGCAGTCCTATTCTCCTTTTAGCTCTGGTATTATTTTCTTTACATATGTGGGTGCTTTATTTTGTGTGTATGTATGTGTATATGTTTAGAACCATTAAATCTTTTTGGTGACTTGACCCCTTTATCATTGTATAATGACCTTTGTCTCTTTTTACATTTTTTTTGAAATATATTTTATCTGATAAAAGTATAGTTCTTCTTTCTCTTGTTCGGTTTCTATTTTCATAGAATTTTCCCCAACCTTTTATTCTTAGTCTATGTGTGTCTTTATTAGTAAAGTGTGTTTCTTATAGAAAACATATAGTTGGGTCTTGTTTTTTTTTTTTTTTTTTAAGATTTGCCAGAAAATACTTTATTTTAACCCACAGGCCAGATGAGATAAAAGCTTTCTTATTGTCTCTTTCTCTAGTGAGCTGATGAGTTTCTAGACCAACCTTTCACTAATAATGTAGCTCTTTGAGACCCAGCTTTTACACAAGGGTATCAGTTCTATCTTCCTAAATCATGTGGGGCCAGAACTTTATGTCTGATATGTCTTTATGTCCATGAGGATTTTGAAACCTAACCCGCGAGTTCTCAAGGCTTTCGTCTCCTCCCATCTCCACCGACCACAGGCTGCCAGGGTTTTGATTCCTTTTTGTGTTACACCCCAGGGACTTTCCTTATGTTCCTATAAGCACATTTATTAGCTATTAAGTAGAATGTCTCTGTGACTTGTGAAGGAGGGATTGCAGATGACTTCATCCATAAAAATATTAGGTAGTCTAAACTTGAAAATACCTGTGGTGGCTTGCTTTTAGTGAATTTTGGTTTCAACTTTTTTGAATCCTTTTATTTTATTTTATTTTATTTTTCTATTGAATCATAGTTGTGTACATTAATTCACTCATGGGGTACAGTGTGCGGGCTTCACATACAATCTGAGATATCTTCATCTGCCTGATTGACATAACATTCATGAGATTTTCTCATTTACTGTGTGAAAACATTTTTGATCAGCATTTAGAAGTTTTCTCCTGACCCTTCAAATAGGTACCTCAAGTGTGATCTCACCCTTTATCCTCTCTCCCT
>CAUYRH010125960.1:0-37630 GCA_963574655.1 Perodicticus potto | reverse complement strand
GCCACGTACACCTGAGCTGGTGGGTTCGAATCCAGCCCAGGCCCACCAAACAAAAAAAATGATGGCTGCAACCAAAAAATGGCCGGGCATTGTGGTGGGCGCCTGTAGTCGCAGCTACTTGGGAGGCAGAGGCAAGAGACTCGCTTGAGCCCAGGAATTGGAGGTTGCTGTGAGCTGTGATGCCACGGCACTCTATCCAGGGTGACAGCTTGAGGCTCTGTCTAAAAAAAAACAATTAAAAAGTTTTGTTCTTTAAAGATGTTATTAGCAAATGAAAAGGCAAGCCAGGGACTGGGAAATGTGTTTATGTGATCTAGGGTTTGTATCGAGCGCGCACAAGGAACTCTTTAAACTCAAAAACAATAAATCTACCTGATTTTTTTTTTAATGGGTAAAAGATTTGAGCCTAAGCGTGGTTGTGATAGCAAATTAAAGGTAGTAAATTGTTTGCATTGGAAGGTGGTACCTCTAAAATCTGTAGAGGTAAAGGACGTGCGATTGTTACCCACAGACAAGATGTGAGCCAGGGGGCGCAAAAACCAGCGTCCGGCCGTGTTAAAACCTGCCCAGGAGCGCCCCCTGGCGGGAAGATGAGGCCTCAGCAGCAAGAACCTGAAGGAGGCGTGAGCTACCCCCAAAAAAAGGGTGGGCGGGAGATCCCAATAACGGTGTGGGCTACAGGGTCTTGGAAAGGCGTATCAAAGTGCCCCTACTAGATAAAGAGTTAGCTACATATGCGTGCAAAGCCCAGGAAGCTAAGCCCATGCCAGCTCCCACAGCACTAATCAAGATAAGACCTTTCCTGCCCCTTCTGTCCTTGTCCTTGCCCAGATCAACCCTGATGGGACCAAAAGCAGGGGAAGGAAGGAAGGGAAGAAAGAAGGAATGGAGGAAGGAAAAGAAGGAGGGAGGAAAAGAGAGAAGGATGATCTGTCCCAAGGTGAGCGGATAGGAGGAGAGGAAACAAAAAAGTTAATTATAGTCTCTCTATAATACCCCCCCACACACACATGCCTTTTTGAATTGCAGGCTGCTTGCCCCAAACAGACTAAGAAGGTGCAAAGAAGTTTTTAACTTTACTTTAAATAAGCTTTTTGGCTGAGTGCAGTGGCTCACACCTGTAATCTCAGCACTCTGGAAGGCCAACATGGGAGGATCGTTTGAGCTCAGGATTTCTAGACCCGCTTGAGTGAAAATGAGACCCCTGTCTCTAATAAAAAGAAGAAAAATTATCCAGACATGCTGGCAGGAGCCTATGCTCAGGAGGCTGAGGCAAAAGGATCACTTGAAACCAGGAGTCTGTGGTTGCTATGAGCTAGGCTGATGCCATGGAACTCTAGCCTGGGCAGCAGAGTGAGACTCTGTGTCCCCAAAAAAATTTTTTTACGTTTCTAGATGGGGTGTTGTGAGGTTGGGTTGGACTTGGGGGGAGGGTTGGTTTGCACTTTTTTCTTTTCGCATTTTTGCAAGGTGGTCCAATATACGTAACATAAAATTTACCATTTTAACCATTTCAGTAGCCACAGATGCACTCACACTGTGGTGCACGCAGTTACAGAAGCTTTTCATCATCCTAGACCGGAAAACCCACACCCGCTAAACAATAACTCCCACTTGCCCCTGCCCTCAGCTCCTGGCAACCACTATTCTACCTGCCGTCTCCCTGAATTTGACCACACTTTCTTTATATTGCAATTACTGAAATGAGACTTTTTTTTTTTCTTTTTTGAGACAGAGTCGCACTTTGTCACCCTGGGTAGAGTGCTGTGGCATCACAGCTCACAGCACCTCAAACTCTTGGGCTTAAGTGATTCTCTTGCCTCAGCCTCCCAAGTAGCTGGGACTATAGGTGCCCGCCACAATGCCCAGCTATTTTTTTGTTGCAGTTGCTTAGCTGGCCTGGGCCTGGTTGGAACCCACCACCCTCGGTGTATGTGGCTGATGCCGTAATCACTATGCTACAGGAGCCGATCCTGAAATGAGACTTTTATAACTTGAAGTGCTCCAGCAAGCTGAGAGGTCATCAAAGCCCAGGCTCTCTTCAGCTTCCCGCCACGCTGCCCTTGATATCACCCCACCGTCTCCATGGCCCAGGTCTAGAGTCTGAGTTCCAGGCAGGGAGAACGGGAAAAGACAAAGGCTTTGGGGAGAATTGGGGAAGTCATTGCTCAAGGCATGTCCTATTTTTGTGGTTCAGAAGAGGGACTCGGTTGACAAAACCTGTTTTAGGGCGACACCTGTGGCTCAGTGAGTAGGGCGCCGGCCCCATATACTGAGGGTGGCAGGTTTGAACTCGGCCCTGGCCAAACTCCAAAAACAAAAAAAAAAATACAGAGGATGCAAAACCTGCTCTAAAGGATCAAGATGTGAGAAGCACAGTGATGTCTCTTGGTAAAGCCAGAATGGCCAATGATTCTCACCTTCAATACTGAAGTCACACATGCCTATTTGAAGACCCTGGACAGTTATCTACCTGGCTGAGCCTTGGCCACGTGTGCCAGTAGGGCAGGCTTCTTCTGGATCTGCTCCCTGGCTTCTCCAGTGGGAGGAAGGGTGGGAGACACTGGATATATTCACCTCTACCATGTGACTGAGCTAAAGATGAACCCTGTATGTTGGCCCCTATATTGTTTACTTCTTCACAACAGGACAGCTTGCTCCAAACCCATAGGAGCCAAACTCAAATGCTTTATTTATTTCTTTTGAGACAGAGTCTCACTCTGCTGCCCTGGGTGGAATGCCATGGCATCATGATAGCTCACAGCAACCTTGGACTCTTGAGCTCAAGTGATCCTCTGGCCTTAGACTCTCAAGTAACTGCGACTATAGGCATGCACCACCACACCCAGCTAGTTTTTCTATTTTGGGTAGAGATGGGTTCTCACTCTTGCTCAAGCTGGTCTCAAACTCCTGAGCTCAAGCAAACCACTGCTTTGGCCTCCCAGAGTGCTAAGATTGCAACCATGAAGCACCGCACCTAGCCCAAACTCAAATTTTTATACATCTAATGCCTTTAAATTAAGTAGCCCAAACAAGCATATGTTGAGCTACTTAGATCCTACCTGCTTTGCCTACCCTGCCAAATTGCACCCAGCATGTGTTGGCCATAGACGGGACAAACTCTGGGGCAAAAAAAGAGCCCAGGCCATTGCTGCCCTTGTTTGTTCTTTGTCTCAGAGACACCCATCTCATCTAGACATGTAAATCCCCTTTCTCCAGGGAGTTCCCTGCGACCCTCACAACAACTTTGCGCAAACGCCACCCCAATAAAGCCCATTGTGCACTACTGCCATCTTGTGGTCATTTTCCCTTTGATTGGCCCCAAATCCTAGAACTCACCTCAATTTCTCTCCAGGACACGAAGAGGGAGGAATAATCCCCCATCAGAAAATCTGGATGCTGTTAGGGAAGAGAATGGAGAGCAGGCAGCCAAAATCCTGACAAACACCCACTGCAGCGGGTAATGTCTAAGTCAAGAACGCTCAACAAGGAAAAGGCTGGAGCTCAAAGGCAATTGGAGCACTTTTGACAAGAGACGAAAGCAGTGGATAAAACCTGGATGCTGACAGGAAAGAGACCCCAGAGATGCTTCATGATTCATTCCTTCTGCTTTAGAAATACAGTAGACCCCCCCATAGCTGACCACCTCCTTACTTTGACCACCTCAACTTGAGCAGATCGCTCATTCTCACTGCTGCAGAGGGTCCCAGCATGTGACTTACATCACTCATTCTACTGCTAACGGGTTTTGTGGCGGTCTTCCAAAACAGATACCGCTGTTTTGCTGAAGGACAAATCTTTGCTGAAAATACCAGAGTGAAATCTGGAGCTTGGCCTGCGACTCCCCTCAGAGGTCTTCAGCGCCACCTTCTGGAAAGGAGTTGCATAACATGCCCAGGGACTTGGTGTTCATCACCCAAGTGGTTAGCCAGAGAAACCCAGACCTCAGAGTAGCCTGAGCTTGAGTCTTGACCTCAGCATGAGACCAGACACCCCCCTATCCCAGAACCTAATCACATGCTGAGCCTTTACAGGCCACCATGTAGTTGTAGCTCTAATTCAACTCCACCATCCCTAGACTATAGAGTCTTGGGTCTTGGGCAGGCCCATGATCGGAGGGCTGCAGCCCCCAAGAGGAGGGGCCCAGCACATGTCCTGGGTCCCAAGCTGTGTGACCTTGGGGCTGAACTCCTCTGAACTTCACTGAGCTGTGGCCCCTGACAGACAGCCACACTGGGAACCCTGAGTGTACCTCTTCAGGCCTGTGTCCTAATGGGCAAACTCATGCACAGCCTCCTTGGCCCTGCCCCTGCCCAGACCTGTTCTAGATTCCACCACCCTTCCCCAAGGCTGCCACCACTTCCTACCTTTCCAGCTTGGATAGGGCCTCTGAGACATGGCCAGGAAGGCTGGCAGGCAGGAAGGCTGGGGAGGGCACCAGGTGGCCATGGACCTCACAAAAGGGCCTGTGCTCTATCAGAAGCTATTGTTGTGGGAGCCAAGCCTAGAGGTGGAAGAGGAGGAGGAGGAAGAAGGGGAGACATCAGAGCCACTGGTTTCCAACCCCTGGAGGCCGCAGGACTCTTCTGGGTGAGTCAAGGAGGGGTCTGAGCACCCTCAGCTTCTCAGGTTTGAGGCTGGCAAGTCCCTAAGGGGAGACAGGCAACACTGTGCTTGGCTCAGCTCAAGGAACTTTCTGGTTGGGGGGGGACACTTAGGGGACAGTCTCAGATGTAGCCTGAGCAGTCACTCAGAGGGCTGTGAGCCTGAAGGGACATTTGTACCAAGCCATCCCCTGTCCTGTTCACTGCTCTGTCAAAGGTGCCAGCCCCCCTCCACTGCCGGGTGCAAGGAAGCAGGCACCTGCTTAGGCAGGTTGGGACCTGGCTGGGCCGGTTCCCCAACCCCTTCTCCTCTGCCTGCCAGGGCCCTGCCAGGGCCATGCCAGGCCTCTCACTCCCCTGACTTGACTCTGGCTCTCCAGCCCTTCTCTAGAGATGCCCTCCCTCGCTATCTGCAGTCTCCCCAACCTCTTTCCCACCTCCATGTCTTCATCCATGCTGTGCCCTCAACCCGGAAGCCCTGTTCTCCTTGCAAACTAGTATTCCTCCTGCAAAATCAAACCCTTTGGGGAAACATTCCCTGGGTTTTCTTGAGGTCTATCCTAGCCCTGGCTCAGAATGCCCCCCTCTGCAGGAACAAGCCCAGTGGGCTTCCCGGGGCCTGGGCCAGACTAGTGGCTGCCCTGCTGCTGCTGGCCATTGGCAGCTGCTTGGCTGTGTGGCAACTCCAAACTAAAGGCAGCTTGACAGGAAACTTGGGTTCTGTGGCCCCTCCCCCCAGCGGACACTCCCACAGCCCAGGCGTATACCACCATGGTGCCATCATCAGCCCTGCAGGTCAGTGCTGGGGGCAGCTCAGGGAAGGGGGGTCAGGGGTCACTGGTCCCCTCCTCATGACAGTCTCTTCCTTGCTACAGCCACATGTTCTGACCTGGGACGAGAGCTGCTTGTTGCTGGGGGCAATGTCGTGGACGCAGGCATTGGAGCTGCTCTGTGCCTGGCAGTGGTGCATCCTCATGCCACAGGGCTAGGTCAGTGACCCATGGCCCTAGATAGTGACCCCAACACAGGGCCTGATCAGTGGCCTCAGGGCTGGTTAGTAACCAGGACCTAGGATTTGAGCAGTGGCCCAAATCGTAGGCTGTGACCCTTCATCCCAGGTCTGCATAATCTGAGCCCAGGCCTGGTCAGTAACTCCTAAGCCCAGGCTCAGTCAGTGACCTCCACCTCAAACAAGTCTGTGGCCCTTCACTTGAGTTTCTGAGGGACCCTGACACCAGTCCTGGCCAACGCACCTAACCCCTGTGTGGCCCCTTTGTCCTCTCCCAGGTGCCACATTCTGGGGCCTCTTCCACAACAGCTCCTCAGGCAATTCGACTGCCCTGACATCAGGCCCAGTGCAGACCCTGGCCCCCAGCCTGGCACTACCTGCAGCTCTACCCACCCTGCATTTGATACATGCACACTTCGGCTGCCTGCCCTGGCCAAAGCTGCTGGTGGGCCCCACTGCATTAGCTCAAGAGGGCTTCCTGGTGGACGCACCCCTGGCAAAGGCTCTGGCAGCTCAGGGCACAGAAGGCCTCTGTCCACTGCTTTGTCATGCTGACGGGACACCCCTGGGCCCCGGGGCCCGAGCCACTAACCCAAAACTGGCAGCTGTGCTACACAGGGCAGCACTCGCCCCCACCTCAGACCTTGCCGGGGATGCCCTGCTGAGTCTACTGGCCAGAGACCTGGGGGTGGAGGCACCCTCCGCTAGGCCCAGGCCTACCTTGGAGCCAGCCCTGCGGCTACCTATGCCCCAGGGCATTCTGTTCACCACTCCTAGCCCCTCAGCTGGCCCAGAACTGCTGGCACAGCTGGAGACAATCTTAGTCTCTGGGGCACCTGGCCCTGATCCCTGCCTGCCATTCCAGCAAACTGCCACAGCCCCTGCCAGCAGCATCCTGGCCACCGTGGACAACAGTGGCTCCATGCTCCTTCTTACCTCCTCACTGAACGGCTCCTTTGGCTCTGGACACCTGTCACCAAGCACTGGGGTTCTGCTTAGCAACCTGGTAGCTGGGTCTGCAACTAGCACCTGGGCCTGCCCGCTCATCCTCCACAGCAGCCCAGATGACACCGAGACTGAAGTGTTGGGGTGGGTGGCTTCAGGGATCCCTGATGTTACCAGAGCCATAACTTGTGCCTTAGTCAGCCATCTGGCTGGGCCCCGGAGCCAGGTCCAGCAAGAACCAACAGAGAATCCTAGAGCTTGCAGCCAAGGAACCTTCCTCCAGGTGTCAGCCCATGCAGAGCATGCCCATGTCTCCAGTGTCCCCAGTAGCTGCTGCCCCTTTCAGGGGTTCTAATGGGGGAGGGAGCAGAGCAGCCCCAGCAGCAATGGTGTGCATGAAGAGCGTGCATATGTTATGTGCTTACTGCTGACTCGGGCCCCAACTCTGAACCTGGTCAGTTACTTGGACTTGAGTTGTGAGATCCAGGATTAGCTCAATCATTCTTCAAAACACTCCCACTGGATGGAATCTCTGGTTTTTTTACCACCTAAGGAAACTGAAGACAATGAGCAAAGAGCAACAGGGCCTGTGGCTAGCCCTAAATTCATATCCAGTTCTGGGAAGGACAAATGGAAAAATGCTTAGCCCCTGCCTAGGCTCTGGGCCCCATGGGGCAGGGCAGACAGAGCCTGTGGTCTCCATCCTCCCCTCAGGTCATCTCCCACAACTAGACTGGACACAAAATAAAGATCAAGTCTCCTGGCAGCCAGGTGCCATTCCTGCTTCTTGGTTAACTTCCCACCAGCCTTTGATGCACCTGGTGCAGGGCTTCCTTGATGGGCAGCACAAGTGACCCACACCCACAGAGGGGACTGGGCTAGTGTCTTTCAACTTCTCCTGCTCTGCTCACCTTCTGCCTTCTGGGGCACTGTATGTGCAAGGCTAATCTCTTAATTTCACTTTTTAAAACAGACAGCAGAGCAGAAAAGGGGTTGAGAGGACAAGTAGGAGGTACCCAAGGGACTTGGGTATAAAGGGGCTGGAGCTGGGTGTATGGAATATAAAGGCCAAGGTTGGCCCTCTCCTCCCTGCTATGGCTGAGGTTTCTCTGGACCACAATCCTCTAGAAACAGCTTTTCAACCAAGAAGCAGGGGTAACCAGTAGTCCTTCCCCTCCCCCACCATTGTATTAATAAAAGGCTTCTCTGATTTAATAAAACTCTTAATCCCACTACTTCTACCTCCCCTTCCAAAGAAAATTCTTCCCCAGCTCAGTAATCACACCACAACATACCATGTTATTTTAGCCCTAAACCTGGCATCCCTCTCTTTTCCACTCCCCCAATATCCAATCCACCACCCAACCCACCAGCTCCCAATGGGCATGGACAGGACCTGTTCTCTCATTTTACTGTGGTCCAATCCACTGTTGTCCATTGTCTTCGGTCTTCTCACCTCAACCAGGGCACACCTAGAGGCCATCTCCCACATCGCAGTCAGCACAATCTTTTAAAAATGTAAATCTGGGGGGCGCCTGTGGCTCAAAGGAGTAAGACGCTGGCCCCATATGCTGGAGGTGGCAGGTTCAAACCCAGCCCCGGCCAAAAACTGCAAAAAAAAATGTAAATTTGATCAAGACCTGTTCCTGCACAAACCCCTACAATGACTTCCCATCACACTTAGGATGAAATCCAGACTCCAGTCCTGGCCTGAGGTCCCACACAACCTTGTTTCTCTGACCCTGACTCATCTTCTCAACCTCATCGCCTCCAGCCATGGACCCTTGTAGCTGCAATCCCTGGGATTTTGTCCCCTCTTAGATCTTTGCAGGGGGGTAGGGGATGAAATCCTTATTGTCACTCAGCTCAATGTCACCTCCTCACGGAGATCTTCCGTGACCACTTCCTCTAATCAGTTATGGTAAAACTTATTGAATTTTATTTTTAATTAGCAAAGTTTTTTTTTTTTTTGAGACAGAGCCTCAAGCTGTCACCCTGGATAGAGTGCTGTGCCATCACAGCTCACAGCAACCTCCAATTCCTGGGCTCAAGTGAGTCTCCTGCCTCTGCCTCCCAAGTAGCTGGGACTACAGACGAACACCACAAAGCCCGGCCATTTTTTTTTTTTTTTTTTTTTTTTTTTTTGGTTGCAGCCATCATTGTTGTTCGGCGGGCCCAGGCTGGATTCGAACCTGTCAGCTCAGGTGTACGTGGCTGGCGCCTTAGCCCATTGAGCCACAGGCGCTGAGCCAATTAGCAAAGTTGTTAACAAGTGATGTATTCACGTTCTTCAAAATGTAAAAGGCTCCTCTGGCTCGGCGCCTGTGGCTCAACGGGCTAAGGCGTCAGCCACGTACACCTGAGTTGGTGGGTTCGAATCCAGCCCAGGCCCGCCAAACAACAATGATGGCTGCAACCAAAAATTGCTGGGCGTTGTGGCAGGCGTTGTGGCGGGCGCTTGTAGTCCCAGCTACTTGGGAGGCAGAGGAAAGAGACTCACTTGAGCCCAGGAATTAGAGGTTGCTGTGAGCTGCGATGTCACAGTACTCTATCCAGGGTGACAGTTGGAGGCTCTGTCTCAAAAAAAAAAAGGCTCCTCTGATCCCCTGCATTCATTCTTTATTGTCTTCACAACTACAGTATTTTTAAATGTATTTGGCAACGTCTCAGTAGCTGCCTCCTAGAAAGGAAGTCCAGGAAGGCGGCGACTTTGCCTTCCTAGTACAGCACAGTGCCCCGCACGCGGTTTGGAGCTCAGTAATTGTCGAATGGTTCAATGTTCAGAGCGCAGGGGCCGCTCCAGGACGAGGTGGATGGATTTGCTTCACTTCGAATTGTTTTCCGAGATGAGCCCTCAAGGATGCCCAAGTAGGGTACCAAGTGTACAAATGATTGCCACAGCCACCACGGCAGGAGTTCGAGAAGGTCGAAAACTCGCGGGGAACAGTTTCCACCCAGTACGAGGGCGGAAGGGCCAGACCTTCTACGGTCCAGCATCAGCCCTGCCCCGGCCAGGGCCCGCCCCTCTCCCGGCTCCGCCCCCATCCCGGCTCCGCCCCCGAGCCGTCCCTACCCAGTGCGCATGCGCCGCGACCTCCGTTGCCCACGTGTTTCAGAGAGCATGGCGGAGATAGAGAGTCAGGAGATGTCCGAGCCCACGTCTCCGGGAGAGGCGACGCAGAGCGGCGCCCTGCCTGCCGATCGTCATGCTCTGCTACAGCACAGCCGCGAGTTCTTGGACTTCTTCTGGGACATTGCAAAGCCGCAGCAGGAGACGCGGCTTGAGGCCACCGAGAAACTGCTGGAGTATCTGCGCACAAGGCCGCAGGTACGGGGCAGGGAGCTGCGTAGATCCCGGCAAAGATCTGGGACAGGGGGCAAGTGGTCGCGAACCTGAATGTCTGGGTGGGAGAGAGCGGACAGATTCTCGTCACTTTTCAACACGAGAATGCGTTTGGGTCCGCAGGGGTCCGAGATGAAGTACGCCTTGAAGCGCCTGATCACTGGGCTCGGAGTCGGGCGAGAAACAGCCCGGCCCTGCTACAGCCTGGCCCTGGCACAGGTAAGTGGTGCTCCTGCCAGGGGCCCAGCCGTGCGCGGGTCCAGTGGTGTGTAAGAGTGCGAGGTCTCAGTGCGGAAGAGGGGGGGCCTCACGGTCAAGTCAGGGGTGGTACCTGAGCTGAAGAAGGCCAGCCTGAGGGGAGGGTCCTCACATGGAGGTGAAGAAAGCGTGTGAACAAGGCCTGCTCACAAAGAAGTCCAGGCAGGTGGAATGGGAAATGGAGCAAGTTTTCTTTTTGGTACTTAAGTTGACCAGCCTCTTAGGAACACTTACTGGGTGTATTGAGCTTTGGGATGGGCTTCCTTATGACTCTGGCAAGGGCATTCAGCTGGCTATAGGCCACCCTCTGTGGAACTCAGACAACTGGAAGAACAAAATTAAGACCCAGTCTTTTAAGATCAGCCTGAGTGGGGCTTGAGACAGTGTGGCTGGGAATCTCATTCATGCACTATAGGCACTGCATGTACTTTTTGAAGCTCTGGTGGGGATGGAATGGGAAACCAAGATTCAGTTCCCTTTTGAGCAGTGGTATTGCAACCTCAGTGCTGCTCAAAAGGGCATGAGCAGCTTGAGAAGCATCCTTAAGGTGGAAATAGGAAGGGACCCAAGGCTCCTTGGGAAAAAGGAAATGGGAGGTTGAGATCTGTTGGGATACAGCTGGGTCACTCCTCTGAGTCTCTGTTCCTCCTGCCACAACTCCTGGCAGCTGTTACAGTCCTTTGAAGACATCCCCTTGTGTAGCGTCCTGCAGCAGATACAAGAAAAATATGACCTGCATCATGTGAAAAAGGTGAGCATGGCCCCAGGCAGGTCAGCAGCTGTGAGGATTGGGCAGATGGGGGACTACTTGGGCCCTTCTCACCTGTGCCTGGATCCTATTCTAGGCAACAGTGAGACCTGCTCTCTTTGGAAACCTATTTGGGGTACTAGCCCTCTTTCAGTCAGGCCGGCTGGTGAAGGTGAGAACTTTGGGGAGACAGGGGGAACATGAATTTGCTTGTAAGTAGTAGGTGATAGTAGCAATGCTGTGACCACACCCTCTGGGTCTTTGTGGGGACCAGGACCAGGAGGCACTGATGAAGTCGGTGAAGTTGCTGCAAGCCCTGGCCCAGCACTACAACCACTTACAAGAGCAGCCACAGAAGGCCCTGGTGGACATCCTGTCTGAGGTAAGGCTCTCCAGCTTCAGGGGCTCAGCAGCATTCCCTGTTATGGAGACTTCAGTTAACGTATGAGAATGATAGTCACTTAGTAGAAAAGATAAAAAAAAAAACAAACAGATGAAGGTCAGTAACATTTTGCTTAATCTAGTACATCGAAAATAGTATTCCAGCAATCAGTTAGTGTAAAAAAATTGTGGAGATGTTTTATACTTATTGTCATGGTAAGTCTCAGGAGTCCAGTGTGTAATTTATACTTCAAGCACATCTCCATTCAGATCAGACCTATTCATTTCAAGTGCTCAGTGGCCCTGTGTGGCTGGTGACTAACATATGGAGCATGCCACTCTGGAGCTGTGTCTGGCCCATAACAACACATTTGCTATTGTTATCTTGAAGAAACAAGCAAGGGCTGGACTTAAAATGCACAGTTTTGGACTCAGAGTCAAAAGAACTTGCAATCAAAAGGATAGCCTTGGGCCAGTTAACATCAGCAGGACACTTCTTAAAAACTCAGCTGCCTGGGATGTTGATTTTTTTAACAAATGCCCTCTGATGAATCTCGCACCTAGCTAGGTGGATTATGGCTGTCCCACCTCAACCTGGCTTACCCAACAGAGGGAGAGACTAAAGGGTGCTCTTAACCATCTGCCTGTCTGTAGGTCCCAGAGGCCACGTTACAGGAAATCCTGCCCAAGGTCCTCAAGGCTGACTTGAATGTGATACTCAACTCTCCTGAGCGCCTGGAGCTCTTCCTCTTGGCTCAGCAGAAGGTGCCCACAAAGCTCAAGAGCATGATGGGATCAGTCAACCTATTCTCGGATGAGAATGTACCCAGGTGTGAGGGAGGCAGGCGGATCTGCTCTCCTTTGGGCTACCAGGTTGCATCTGGTCAGGCCCAGATTTGTTGCATGGCCTGGAAGTGTCCCTGTTGCCCTGGTCTGTTAGGTTAGTGTTCCCTGACTCCCCTCCTCCTCCTCCTTAGGCTGGTGAATGTGCTAAAGATGGCTTCCTCTTCCGTGAAGAAGGAAGACAAGCTGCCCCCTGTGGCTCGGGACCTGCTCCACCTGGCACTTAAGGAGGACAAGTTCTCACGGTTCTGGAAGGAAGTTGTAGAGGAAGGGGTGCTGAAGAAACAGTCCTGGCCAGCCAGGTGCGTGGTACTTGTCCTCTCTCAACTGTTCTCCCTGTCTGTTCCTGGGGGACTGAGGGCTCTGACCAGGCTCCGTCCCATACCCCTTAGCTACCTGTGTTTCCGCCTGCTGGGTGAGGCCTTGCCCCTGCTGTCCAAGGAGCAGCTGCAGATGGTGATGCGGGGAGACTTGATCCGCCATTATGGGGAGCACATGGTCACTGCCAAGGTAGGCACCATTCCACACAGCTCAGAGTTGGGGGGCGAGGGACCCTTCAGGGGACCTGGCATCCCTTCCCCCCTGGATGGAATTTTGGCGAGGTCAGGTCTTCTGCCCTTAGGCCTCTCACAGGACCGTGGGTAGCAGTGGCTTGTCCAGTCCTCCCGCCGACCCTGGTGGGTCTTAAAATGATGAGAACCATCATCTCTTCCAATGTTTGAGCACTGTTTTGCCTGGTGCACACTAAGCACTGCTAGGTTTGCTGTTCTCACCAGCTCATTTCATTTCAGAGAACTCTCGTTCTCATTTTCTGGACAATTTCAAGAAGTACAGAGCAGTAGTTAAGAGCTTGGGTTGGGCTCTGCGTGGTGGCTCATGTCTATAATCTTAGGACTCTGGGAGGCTGAGGTTGGAGTATCTCTTGAGCCCAGAAATTTGAACCAGCGAGACCCTGTCTCTCCTATAAATAGAAAAACTAGTCAGGCACAACGCAAGCCTATAGTCTTAGCTGGTTGGGAAGCTGGGGCAGGAAATCACATGAACCCAGAAGTTTGATGTTACAGTGAGCTATGACGACGCCACTGCATTCTAGCCAGGGCAACAGAGCAAGACTCTTGTCTCAAAAAAAGGTGGAAATTGGGTTTTAAGTACAGATTGACTGGGTCCAAATCCCATTTATACCACTGAAAGCCCTGTGATCCTGAAAATTTGGGATTTTTGCACCTGACTTTCTACATCTATAAAATGACAATAGTGGTCCAATGTAAAGGGTCATTACAAAGGTTAAATAAGCAGCCACTGTGTAGTATGGTGCATAGGATACACTTGACGCCAGACAGATGCATTGGGGTTACAGGGAACTACTTCAAGTTCAGGCTCAGTCTGGCTGTGTGCAGGGGAGGGGCGCATCTGGGCCTTGATTTAACCTGTAGTGGCAAAGTCACTTGTGCTGTTGCCTCATACTCCCTCCACCGGGCTGGTGAGCCCAGCACCGTGCCTTCCTCTTTCAGCTTCCAAACCAGTTCAGATTTGCCCCGGAGATGGACAATTACGTGGGCACCTTCCTGGAGGGCTGCCATGATGACCCTGAGCGGCAGCTGGCTGTGCTGGTGGCCTTCTCATCCATCACCAACCAAGGTCTCCCTGTCGTGCCTTCTTTCTGGTGGGTCGTGCGGTTCCTGAGTCCGCCTGCCCTGCAGGGCTATGTGGCCTGGCTGCAGGACATGTTTCTCCAGCCCAACCTGGACTCTTTGGTTGACTTCAGCACCAACAATCAGAAGAAAGCCCAGGATGCATCACTCCACGTGTGAGTGGCCCAAGGAAAAGGGCCAGGATTTGGGAGTTGGCTTACTGGGTGCCATGGAACTCGACAACCTGGATCCTCCCTCTATGGTGCTGTGGCTCTAAAACGGAGTTTTCAGCCTCTTTCTCACAGCACAGTTGAGGCCATAGTTAAATTTCTGTGGCACACTTAAATTATGCTGATCAAGAAAAGAGTTATAGGGCGGCACCTGTGGCTCATCGTGTAGGGCACTGGCCCCATATACCAAAGGTGGCGGGTTCAAACCCGGCCTTGGCCAAACTTCAAAACAGAAAAATAGCCGGGCATTGTGGTGGGTGCCTGTAGTCCCAGCTACTCGGGAGGCTGAGGCAAGAGAATTGCCTAAGCCCAGGAGTTGGAGGTTGCTGTGAGCTGTGTGACGCCATGGCACTCTACTGAGGGCAATAAAGTGAGACTCTGTCTCTACAAAAAAAAAATAGAACGTAATCTCTCTCTAAAAAAAAAAAAAAAAGTTATAAAAAGAATATAGTTATTGTGTTTTCAACTTCTTTTGAAAATAATTTAATTAATCTTTAAAAATTTCTGTGGCACACTGGTTGAAAAATCACTGCTCTAGATGGGAGGGAGGGGAAGATCCTTAACTTTCAAACAAGGTCTCAGTTTCCTCGTGTGAGCCCATGACCCCATGCTGGTGATAAGGGTGGGGGAAGATCATGGTCTCCTGACTCAAAGATCGGGACAGGTATGGTTTTTGAGCCCAAAGATGACACAGGTAGGAACTAGCTGAGTAGGATTTGAACCGAGGTCAGTCTGGGCTCCTAACCACCACTCTGCCCTGTGTTTTTAATTTTTCGTCTTTTAAAGGAGTACTTTATTTTTTTTCTTTTTAACTGTTATTTGCATTTATTTTATGTTGCATCTGTTCCCATACCATAAGTTTTTGTTTCTTCAGTTTCTTCTGGGATATTTTTTTCTTCTGTACTACCTCCTCTTCTGGTTTGGGAACAATTTGTTAAAGTAAGGATCATCTCAATGTCAGTTAACGCGACCGTGAGCTTTATAAGTTTGGTGACACATCTTGGGTGCTTTGTTCACTTGGATATGCTCAATGACCAGAGAATCTACATCCAAACCTTTAGTTCAGCATTACTCTCTGCTCAGCAAAAATTCAGCACTCTTTTTGGGCCACCGACCCTGTGTCCAGCCCCACTATTTGACCTGGCACACCTACCAACTCCACCATTGTAATGTGGGAATGGTACACATTGTTTCTTTAAAGTGACATCCTTCAGATACTTGGTGGCTTTTCGTATTTGGATACCCTTGATGGCCTAGGGAGTTTCATGTGTGTTCTTGAATGTAAAGATTTGAGCCTCTTGACTTGCCTGACTTTGTGGGGTTTTCTGGGTCAAGTAAATAGCGAACCATTTTTGCAGATCACGTCAGGTCACTTAGGGGAAGAGGAGTACCTTATTTTTGTCATCTCTAAATATCTTTTGTGACCTTGGCTTCTCCCCCTAGGCCTGAGCGAGCTGTGGCCCGACTGCGAAAGTGGCTCATCCATCGACTCGTCAGCATTGTGGACAACGTGCACTTGGAGAAGGAGGAGGCCTTGGTTGAGCAGGTGGCCAGGTGTGAGATGTGCTGGAGCCCCACCTCCCTGGGTGGTGTGGCCAAGGGATTGGGCCCTTTGCCTAGTCCTAATCAGGGTCTGCATGGAGCTGGAAGCCTTCAGTGGGTACTAGGCACAGGGCAACTAGGGAATTCTCCAGCAGCTCAGGAGGTTTGGGGCTGCAGGGACAGCTCAGCTGTGCCAGCCAGCACATCCTGCAGACAACCTATACACATTGGTGACATCAGGGAAGCCTTTTGCCTGACACCTGCTTTATCTGTCCTAACCAACCAGCCGGGTGCTCGTTTCACCCTCACTACAGTCACATGAGGGGGTTTCACTAGCCTCATGTCTGCAGAAACAGTGATATCACTTGGCCATGAGCACATAGCCTCACATCTGTCTTGGTTCCAAAGGAGGGACTTTGGGTCTCCCCCCAGCCTTGTCTATTAGGCCCCTGAGGGCTGTGCCCAGAGCAGAAATGTCTCCCGCTCCTAGCATCACACCCTTGGTGCCATCCAAGGAGAGCCTAGAAAACGAACGGTACTGAGGCAACACTGGCTACTCTCCCACAGGTTTTGTTTGTTTCACTCATTCTTTGTAACAAAGAAGCCCATGTCCCAGATCCCAGAGACTAAGCAGCAGTTCTCCTTCCCTTTGGAGAGCCAGTCCCGGGAGGTTGTCAGCAATGCCTTCTTCAGGTGAGTCTTAGGCAGCTTGGGAGGGGTCTGCAGGTGGAAAGATGGCCTTAAGAATGCTTTCTTCCTCTGGCTCTCCTAAACTGGAAACAATGGCAGAGGCCCATTGAATTCCAAAAGGTCCAGTGGAGATGAGGGACTGAGCTCTGGGGTGGGTGGAGGGAGGTGACCATGTTCACTTGTCCAGGCCTGTGACCCCCACCCATTGCCCAGTCTGTTGCAGACCCTCACTACACAGTTCAAGCAGGCTCCAGACCAGATGCAGGGTGGACAGTCCTGGACCTACCGCCTGGTGCAGTTGACGGACAAACTGCTGAACCACAGCCGCAGTGTGACCACTGTGATGCCCTTCACAACGCAGCAGCGCCAGGCTTGGGACCAGTGAGTGGGTGGGATTTCCAGGGGGGTGGGCAGGAGATTGCAATCTGACCGGCAGTGGTGGCCTGAGAACATCCTGGTCTCACCCCAGGATGCTGCAGACTCTGAAGGAGCTGGAGGCCCACTCCACAGAGGCCAGAGCTGCCGCCTTTCAGCACCTGCTGCTCCTGGTGGGCATCCACCTCTTCAAGGTACGGTGGCCTGGGTTGGAGGGCTTTTGTGAACCTCAACTTCTGGGGTAATCTGGGCCTCCTACCAAGAGGCCTGAGGGCTATTCAAGTTGGCTGGGGAAGGCTCTGGGGAGTTGAAGTTGGAAGGTTGTCTAAGCCAATCCCATCACGAGTAGAATTAATAACCCAAGGAAAAATCACTCCATGCACACTCTGGGCACCAGCCTGTATCCTGAACTTTCTTTTCTTCGAGATAGGCTATTCTTCCCCATGTTTGACATGGGAGAAAACCGAGAGCCGGAGAGCCACACAGCCACACAGCCACACAGCCATCGAATCCCACATGACCTCTCAGATGTGTTGTAGGAAGGAGAGGTGATGGATGTGAAGGAGAAAGTGCTACCTTCTTAGGAGGAGGGCTCTGCTCCTCTGGGGCTTGTTAGTTAATCAGAAATGGGGTCCCAGTTTTTTGTTGGCCCTCACCCACCCAGCACTGGTGTTAATAGCTGAGGTTCACTTTTTTTTCCTCTAGGTCTGCAGCACAGAATTCTGTACCCCATCACATTAGGTTTTACTCTGTCACACACTTGAACTTGTACACCTTCTAATAAGTGCTGTAGAATCGTGAGGTTCCCCTTTCTGTTCTCCCCAACAAGAGTCCTTTACGTTTGAACCTCCATACCACCAATGCTTTTGACCCCTGTGGTTTCTTCTTGACTTTGAACCCCGATTTCTTTGAAAGTTCTCACGTTGTGTAAGGCTCTCACGGGGGCAGGTTTAGGAATTAAGTAGCCTGAGTAGGTGGGTCTCTCATTTGCTCCCTTCTGGTCACTTAGCTGTTGTCTTTGGTCCCCAGCCCTGGGCACTCCGAGCCCAGCCTGTGACAAGCCATGCGGAAGGGTGACTATGTTGTCAGGGCTTTGATGGCAGTGGAGCCTTAGTGATTCTAGGACACGTGCAGGGCCTGCTCTGGCACTGGGATTCCTGAGCTTGACTTGAACAGAGGAGGCTATAGTTCAGAGTGTGTCAAATCCTTGGATACAAAGTGCAGCCCAGACAAAGACAGGGACCTGCCTGGTCACAGGGCCTGGAAGCTGGATGGTGATAGCCAGGGCTCTGGGCTCCTGTCTGGCTTAAACATTCAAGCTGCCTGGTATACTCTGAGGGGAGACTGCCCTTTAGGTGCCACACATCACACAGGATGTTTTCAAGAGGCCTCCTACTACCCTACTGGCTGGGGTCTTGACTCATCTCCAGCAAGATTAGTTTAAATTTAGTTAAATTAATTAAAATGAATGACTTTCAATTCTGTCTCTAATGCTAAGCAAGGTGTGGGGAGAATGATCTAGAATTCCAAGTGAAGAGGCTGGAACCTACTGGCTTCTCTGTGACTTGGTTGTCTTGTCACGTTCTGCCTCTGGTGTCAGTGGGGAAGTTGGGCTCCCGTAGACTGTCAGATCCTATGACTGTATATTATGTGTAAAAAAGTCATTAGCTCTTGGGCTGTCCCCAAAGTCTGGCTGGGGACTTAATGTTCTGGCTTGCGAGGGTGGTGGCCTGAGTGGTCAAGGCCTCCGAGGTCAGCAAAGACTGGGAGTGGGGCCTTGCCCCTGATTCTGTCCTGTCCTGCCCACAGTCCCCTGCAGAGAGCTGTGACCTGCTCAGTGACATCCAGACCTGCATCAAGAAGAGCCTGGGGGAGAAGACCCGCCGGAGCCGCGCCAAGGCAACCAGTGGGTCATTGCTCCTGGGACAGGACAGACAGGACGTGCCCTTGGGCACTAGAGGGGCTGAAGGGGCATGGCCAGGTCATTGGCCCCACCTGGGCTCAGCACTCTTTGCCCTCTCAGACTCCCAGGAGCTGCCATGGGTGGAGGTGCTTGTGGAGATCCTTCTGGCCCTGCTGGCCCAGCCTAGCCACTTGATGCGCCAGGTGGCCCGGAGCGTGTTTGGCCACATCTGCTCCCACCTGACCCCACGTGCTCTGCAGCTAATCCTGGATGTGAGTTGGGACCTTTGGGAGTGGGGCCCAGAGAGTATGACTCTACCTCAGGGGTCCCCATCCTCTGGCCACTTCTCTGTGGTCCTGCAGAGTGGGTAGGTCTGTCACAGAGGCACTGAAAGGGGCAGTCACTTCTGCTGGGCTCCATTTTCCTCCCTCAAATGAGGACCTTTGGGCAGTGTTGATTAGTGGTGACGGGAGGGCCCAGTGATCTGAGGAGGGCTAGGGACAGGACAGCAAAGGGGCAGTGGCTGGGCATCCTCCCCAGGTGCTGAACCCTGAGACGAGCCAGGATGAGGACGAACATGTGGTGGTCACTGACGATTCTGATGAGAAGCAGCTAGAGGACACAGAGGTACTTGCCACCGAGGGCCAGGGCAGGGCCGTGGCAGTGGGCAGACGTGGTAGCTGTGGGGCTTTGTGACAACGCACTTGCCCCCATAGGACAAGAGCGAAGACAGTGAGGACAACAAAAACTCGGAAAGCGAGGAGGAGAGCGAGGAGGAGGAGGAGAGTGAGGAGGAGGATCGCGAAGGGGACGTGGACCAGGGCTTCCGGGAGCAGCTGATGGCCGTGCTGCAGGCCGGGAAGGCGCTGGTGAGCAGGAGCCAGGGGGAGGCATGTGTTCACGCCTGAGGCCAAGCTGACAGCAGACCCTGTCCCTCAGGGTGGTGCAGACAGTGAGGATGAGGAGGAGGAGCTGGGGGACGAGGCCATGATGGCCCTGGACCAGAGCCTCGCCAGCCTCTTTGCCGAGCAAAAGCTGCGCATCCAGGCCCGGCGGGACGAGAAGAACAAGCTGCAGAAGGAGAAGGCGCTGCGGCGGGACTTCCAGATCCGGGTGAGCCCTGCGGCCTGCCCCGTCCCCCCGCCCCCCGCACTCTGCACTGGCTGACTCACCTCCCGGCCACAGGTTCTGGACCTGATCGAGGTGCTGGTGACCAAGCAGCCTGAGAACCCCCTGGTCCTGGAGCTGCTCCAGCCGCTGCTGAGCATCATCCGGCGTGGCATGCGCAGTGGTGGCAACTCCCAGCAGGAGCGTGACCTGCTGCACAAGACAGCCCGCATCTTCACGTGAGCAGGGCATGCCCTCGGCTGCCATCCAGATGGGAGGAGGGAGAGTCGGGATTTGCACCCAGGGTGTCCACCTGCTCTCCCCATACTTGTCCTAGAGCTGGAGTCCTTGGGTCCTAGGCCGCTCCCACAGGGTAGACAAGAAACCCATTCAGTCACCCAGTAGTGATTAGTGGGGCTGTTTGGGAGGTAGGAAACAGTGGGGACACACAGTGGTGGGTGAGGGACACCTAACCCAGCTCCGGAAGCTGTGGCGGTCGGGGGTCCCTGGGCAGGGCAGGCAGGCAGGAAGAGTGTCCAAATGGGATCTATCCCAGTGAGGCAGGGGTGCCCTACAGGCTCTGACCCTAGGATGGCTGGGTGCTTTTAGCAAGAACACTGGTGTGGGGAAGGGTCTGGGCTCTCTTTGCCTTTTAGGAAATGGGCAGCAGGGTGGAGAAGAGCCAGGGAGGGGCTGTGCTAGTGGCAGGGAGCCCAGCAGGAAGACCCCTGCAGCTGTGAGAGAGACATAGGCAGGTACAACACAGACTGCCCTCCAGAGCTAGGGTGCTGGATGCTGGTGGAGGCAAAGGATAGGGACTTGGGTCCCCAGGTGCATAACAGGAGGGATATCTAGTTTCTTAAGTGACCTGTCTCTCCTCCCCTGTCTTTGTCCCCAGCTCTTCAGGGCCATGTGGGGTTCTATGCACATAAATCTTGGTCTCACTTTGAACGAGGCCTGTACGGTCCCACGAGAGACAGGAAGATGTGGGCATTCAGGGGTGTGGGCTTGTGCACCTCAGTGCAAACTGCAGGTGGCCCTGGGGCTTCCTCTTGGTCTGGTCAACTCCCTTTTCTTCTCTAGGTCTGTGCTGCGCCCCACCCCACCCCCACATTCCCCCATGAAATTGGCTCAGGTTCGCTCTTCCTGGCAGAGACCGGGAGAGAGAATGTCTGACCAGCTGTGCCCTATCCCAACAGGCACCACCTGTGCCGTGCCCGGCGCTACTGCCGTGACCTTGGTGACCATGTGGAGACTCTGCATACCCAAGTAGAGCAGCTGGTGCAGCAGGCCAGCCGCCAGGCCGACTCCTCTGTTGCCCTCTACCACTTCAACGCCTCTCTCTACCTGCTCCGCGTCTTGAAGGGCAATGCTGCCGAGAGCTGCACTCCGAAAACCCAGAAGCAGCCTGGAGCCAGCAGCAATACCAGCCTCACACCCAAGGACCCACAGGTGGGGAGGGCTTGGTCCAGGAAGGCTGTGGGAGGAGCCATAGGCATTTCACGGCAGGGAGTGGAGGCTGTGCCTTCCCAGTACCCCACCCTCACCCTTCTGAAGGCAGCCCAGGCTCTGCTCCTGGTCCTGGGACCCCTCTCCTGGCCTCACCCACCTCTCTCTCTTGGTCCAGACCACCAGCTGCCTGAACTTGAACCTTGTGACCCCAGTCTACTCTACAGCGCTGACCTCCTTCCTGACCAAGCGCAACAGCCCATTCACGGTCCCCATGTTCCTCAGCCTCTTCTCGCGGCAACCAGTGAGTGGTGGGGCCCACTCTGCCCCCTCAGGGCTCCTGCCCAACCATGTCCCCGCCTCACTGGTTCCTGTCATTCCCCACTAGGTGCTCTCTAAGAACCTGCTGCCCATCCTAGTCCAGCACATAGCAGGTCCAACACGCCCTCGCCATCAGGTGAGTGACATCTCAGACCCATGGGCAACACTTCGCCCACTTTCACCTGGGTATTTGCAAGGCTCCAGGGTGCTGCCCTGGTGAGTAAGGGCATAGCTGTCCCTGCCTCCTGGTCTTGGCTGTGGCACATGCTCTCTGCAGGTGGTGGTGGCACTGAGGTACTGAGGAGTGGGGCTGGCTGTGCTCCTGTAGCCACCCCTGTGCGGCTCCAGCCCTCTAGCTCCTGGAGCCTGTGCTCTGGCCTGCACAAAGGACACCTGGCAGAGGCTGGCAGGGACAGACTGGATGTTATAAGAAGGAGCTCTTCCTGCCTAATGCCCCACCTCCATCTAGCTGGGAGCCCTGCCTGCCCCTAGTCCTCCTTGTCCCTACCTTTACAAGGCAGATGACCACAGAGCCCAGAGCATCAAGCAGCTTTTCCACACAGCCTAGGGTAGGGGCACTTTAGCAGGTGCCTGGCTGGCTGCCAAGCTCCTGTGCATCCCTGAGCCCTGCCTGGCACACCATGGCCCGGCTTCTGGTAACCTCATTCTCCCAGGCCCAGGCCTGCCTGCTGCTCCAGAAGACTCTTTTCATGCGGGAGCTGAGGTTATGCTTTGAGGACCCTGAGTGGAAGCAGCTGATTGGCCAGATCCTGGCAAAGGTCACTGAGGTAACAGCCTAGCGCTCCCACCCTCCCAGCCACAGCGGAAACAGTTCTCTGGGAACCAAGGAACACAGACAACTCAGAACCTGAGCCCCTGGTGTGGGAATTGGGGTCATCCAGGAAACATTTCTTCCCTCTGGTCTTTAGTCCCCCTCAGCGGGAAATGGAAAGTCTCTGAGTGGCTCTCTGGAGCACCTCAGCTGGCCACCTCCTTCCCTAGAACCTGCGGGCGCTGGGGGAAACACAGACCAAGTCGGAGCACCAGAAGGAGCTATGTTCCCTGGAGCTGCTCAACGGTCTCTTCAGGACCATCCACCACGAGGTACGGTGGAAGCCCTGCGCCTGGACTTCCAGGAGTGTGCGGGGGAGGTCTTGGGTGCCAGGGCACGGATCTGGGCTGCTTATATCAAGGTGGTTGAAGAGTAACAGGTGGAAGGGATGGCTTGGGAAGGATGGCCACACTGTCCCTGTGGGGGTGGGGCTGAGAGACTGTATTGTTGCCAAGTTCAGCAAGAAAACAGAGAGAGCTAGAAGAGATTCTGAGTGGGCAGCAGTTACGGAGGCCAGTTTCCAGATGGGCGAGCCATGGGCCTGGGAGGCAGCTGTGGATGGGCGTACGGTTCCCCCAGGCTGGCCTAGATGGAAGGGTCAGAGTCCTTAGATGCAGGCCAGACCCCAGGTGGAGAATGAGCTTGCCAGGATGAGGCAGGACTTGGAACAGAGCCTTGGAACAGGTTAATAGTACTGAACCCATGAGAGTGGGGTCTGGGAGCCAGTGGGTTTCAAAAATAACATGTTGAGTACAGCCGGGGAAGGTGAGAAGAAGGGCTTTGGCAACCTGGAGATGACTGAAGGATGGACAGACTACCCTCTGAGGTGGGCAGGGTAGAGCCCCTGCAGGAGGGAAAGCCTCTTGTCTCCTTCCCAGTGTAAGACCAGTGATTTAGAAGCAGGTGTGGCTGGGGCTGGGAGAGGTCTTGCGTCCTGTCACCACTGCAGCTGCCACCTTCCAACCCTTACAGAAGCTGACCTTAGACCTGACCACGCTCCTAGGCGTGCTGCAGGGCCAACAACAGAGCCTACAGCAAAGCCTGCGGCAGGGGGAGCACTCCACCGGCTCCAGCCGCCTCCATGACCTTTACTGGCAGGCCATGAAAGCCCTGGGAGTCCAGTACGTTTGGGGAGGAGGACTTGCACCTTGGGAGGGGGCTGGAAGGACCCTCACACTGCCGCATGTGTACACTCGGATGTGGGTGCTTTGGGCAGCCCGGGTCCCATGGAACCATGAAGTAGAGGAGGCTCCTGCCCTCACTGGGCACTTACCTACCTTGCTTACTTTTCCTTAGGCGTCCCAAAATGGAAAAGGAAACCAAGGGAGTCCCCAGTACCATCCAAGACCCTGTGAGCATGAAGCGGAAGAAAAAGGGGTTCTTGCCAGAGACCAAGAAACGTAAGAAACGTAAGCCAGAGGATGTCACACAAGAGGCAGATGCCAACCCTGCAGCCACTGGTGGGGGGCAGTCCCCCAGCACAGGGAGGAAGAAGAGGAAGAGGAAGAGAACAAAGGATAAAGTCCCAGTCCAGTCCCAGGTGAATGGCACGCCTGCTGTCAAGAGTCCAGCTTCTGACACCTCTGCTCTGAGCCCCAGCACTCCTGCCAAGACTCCAGAGTTGCAGAAGAAAGCCCAGAAGCCATCCCAGGTGAATGGAGCTACTCCTATGTCCCCCACGGAGCCTGCAGTCAGAAAGCAGCATCAGAAGGCTCTTCCCAAAAAGGGGATGTCAGGCAAGTCACCGCAGTCACCCTTGCCACGGAAAAAGGCAAGGCTGACTTTGGCCAGCAGGGGCCCCAGCCTCTTCCAAAGTGGGGCCAAGAAGAAGAAAGTGCAGCTGAAAAAGGTGAGAAGGCCCTGAATGCAGGCCCACCTTGCTCCTGCCTCTATCAGCCCTTGTGACAAATTTTTCACCATGATTTTAATTAATAAACAAGCCACACTCTAAGGCACTGGGTCGTGGTCTGTTGCCATCCTTCCAGAGCATCCTGACAGCAGGCACAGCCTGAGCCACTTCCCCAGAGTCCCAAGGTACAGAGACTGGGCCCTGCTTCTGCCCCTGGCTGGCCCAATTCTCAGCCCACCCAGAGCACACACCCTCCATAGGGCTGGGACCTTGGCCCCTGGGGCAGTGCAGGCCCACAGCTCTTGTGTCCAGGTGGGCTAGTGTGAGTCAGCACACTGGCCAGGTCACAAGTGTGACCACTCCTGTCCCCACCCCCAAGCTGTTTGCAACCAGGGCATGATTTAAATAGGTTTATTTCATTTACAAGAGGAATATATTTGGCTTCTCTTTTAAGACTCTTGAGATTCACAATCAGCAGCTCTAAAAAATACAGGAGCGGTTTGGCTTCCGGAAGGAAGAGGAGGCAACACTTGGACCTGGTTCTTGTACAACAAGAAAACATTGCTGGAGCCCCAGCTGGGGTGGGGGAGTGGAGGCTAAGCTGGTCTTTGGGGAGTACCACCCCCTTGTCAGGCCCCCAGGGGTGCCCCAGAGCTTGGTGAGGGGTATTCCACTAGCTTACACACCACTGAAGCCACAGCCAGCCAGGAACTAAGGGGCAGGAGGAATGCTATCCAAGCTGGCTCTTGGGGTCTCCTGATGGCCACAAGGGCCCCCAGGCCAGAACCACCTTGATTGCAGTAAATATGCAGAGTGTGGGGAGCTCTGGCTGGTTTGGAGTTGGTGGCCACACCCTGATGTGTATACACACAGCCATGGAGTGATCAAAGGCTGGGGTGAAGGCCTGGCCCCTATGGGGTTGGGTTTTCCCTAACAACAGCCAGTGTTGGGGGACATGGTGGCCTCACCATGTGGGCCTCAGTCTGTTCTGCGCTCATCCATGGGGCAGGAAGCTTCATGGATGGCTGCTTCCTCTGGCAACCAGAGTCCTGGCTACTGCCCTGTGAATTCTGGGAATGGTCCCCTGAGCCCTGTCCCTGGAAGAGGCCCAGCCCAGCCTGGGGGAGGGAGTGGGTTCCTGGCTGGAAATGGGGGTTGAGGGGGTGGCCAGCACAAGCACTTGAAGGCCCATGGGCCTGCAGAGAGGGGCTGGTGGGTAACTACCAAAGACCTTGAGCCTGTGGGCACGAGTAGTGTGCAACTGATGCCAGGGCCTTCACCCCTGGCACCTCCTTGTCAGGGGTTGATTCCCCAGCCAGGAGACCTCCAAGGTAAGAGGCAAACCAAGGCAGGGAGACAAGTGTCCTCCAGAGTGGCCAGCTGGGCCAAGAAGTACCCAGTGACTAGGGTTCCCAGTTCCATTTACGAGGTTGAGTCCAACATCCCCAAGGTGAGAGACCCAGCTGAGAGGCGGTGGGGCTCTGCTCACAGGCCCTCTGTGAGCCTCAGAACCTGAACTGCTCTGAGGCCTGGGCCATCTCATCTCCGAACAGTCCAGAATCTGTGGGATCTTCAAAGCTGTAGATGGTCCCCTGCCCAGCAAGTCGTGTGGGAAAGTCCAGCCCCCTGGACCTGTGGTCTAGGGTGGGTAAAGACATGCCCAAGGTCACATATGCTGGTGGCAGGCCAGGGTCTACCGATACACCCAGTTGAGGCTGTCTTCTCCCTTGTCCCCAGGGGCCATGCAGCCCAAACCCAGGGCTAGAAATCTGTCCAGCTGCGTGGTTCCAACACACACAACCTTCCAGGTTAACTGGGGAGACAGCCTCTTCTTGGAGCCAGGGCCACTCAGCAGTCCCAGGCCAGAGAGGGCAGGTGCCCAGCTGTAGATGGCACAGAAAGCTCTGGGACAGCCCAGCAGGTCCAGGACCCTGTAGGGCACCTCCCAGATTGGAGAGGTGTGTGAGTTCATCGTTCCAGTGGCACCTATGGGGAGGGGTGTCAGGTCAGAACTGGGGATCCATTTCAAAGCTTCCCTCCTTCCTTTTCCTTGCTGTTTGGAGAAAGAGGCCTTATCTGGGCTCCAGGCTGTGACCCCGGGTGTTGCACTGCTGGGAAGCTGCAGCTCCCACGGGCCAGGCCTTGAGGAAGGTCGGAGTAGGAGTCAGGACCTGGTACGTCTAAGAGGATTCCAGAGAACAGAATCCAAGCAGCGGGGAGTTCCTAGCCAGTGCCCTGACCCAGGCCATGCCCCCCCATCTGAGGAAGGAAGGGGAGCTGCTTTACTGGAAGAGGCAGCCTATCCTCCCACCATGGTTCTGTCAGTAAATTCCTCTGGCAACATCTTGAGAGTGAAACCAAGCCCAGGGTTGGTGGGATGTGCTTAGGCAGGAGGTGACTAGGGGTGGGGTGCTCCCTGTCCCCTTAACCTTGGCTTTTCCCCTGCCAACAAGGAGTGCCACCCTCAGCCCCAACAGGGTCTCCCTATCCTGCACTCACCACCTCAGACTTTCACAGATGCGGGTGGCATCACCAACTGGTTCACCCTGGGGGAAAGACGGGCGGGGGTCAGGGTGGCGCATCAGCGGGGGCCGGACCCGGGCACTGCTCTGGCACATCGCATCGCCGGGGCCGGCTGACCGGAGGTGCTGGGCAGGGACCTCGTCAGCCCCAGGGGGAGGTGGGAGAGCCCAGGGGTGAGGAGAGGAGAGAAAGAGACAAGAATAAAGAAGAAACAAGAAAGAAGTCAGAAAATGAGAGGAAGGAAAATGAGGGGGTCCCAGCTCTGAAAACCATTAACCCCAGAGACGAACCCATCAGGGACAGAACTGGCCAGGGCTCCTGTGGGCTCCTGCAGCTCCAAGCAGAGGCTGGGAAGGCCCACCAGCTGGTGTGTAGCTGGGACCTGGTCTTGGACCTCAGCAGCTAGGTTACCCACCCATGTTAACAGTAGGTCAAACACTGGACCACCCCAGGGCAGGGGTTGTGGTGCGGCTGTCATAGTCCCCATTTCTCAGCAAGGCAGCAGGCCCACCCTCGTCCCCACTCACTGCTGCTCAGCCTTGGCGCGGTCACTGAGGAAGAAGAGAGCAGTGGCAAGGAAGAACATGCCTCCCAGGACCACGACGAAGGGGCAGAGCATGAGGGCATAGCCCAGACTCAGGAATTCCCAGAGTGGGGAGTCCTTGGTGCTCTGGCGGATCAGGTCAGAGATCTGCAAGGGTTCAGGAGGGAGACATCAGGCAGGGCTGCCCTGCAGCCCTACCTCCACCCAGCTGCGCCCCCGGGCTACTCACAAAGCCGATGAGGTAGGGGCTTCCTGCATCCCCCAGCAGGTGGGAGGTGAAGCTCTGCAAGGCCACAGCTGTGGCCCTTCGGGTGGGGATGACCACATACTGCGGGAGAAGCAGGCAGGTCAGTGGCCGGGGAGCCAGGGGACCATGGCTCTTCTGAAGTCTCCACACCCTCAGGCTCCATCCTGACCCATGTCTTGGCCCCTCTCTCTCCTGTGCCCTTCCCTCCTGCCCAGCACATCAGTGTGGCTGCTCCTCAACTCCATCTGCCCCCTTTCCTGAGCCTCCTTACCCACTCATGGCTTCAGTCCCCTCCTAGGGACAGGGCTCTTCCAAACCTCCAGCCCCAGCCCAGCCCACTCTGACCTCCCCAGACTCAGCTTGTCATTGGCCCCCAAACCTGCCATCCTGCCAGGTCTCTACCTCAGAGACAGAAATATTTATCTCCCTCCCCCACAACATCCAGTCAAGGGGAGAACAATTTGGGGGTCACTAGTACCAGACAATAGAGGCCTTTAGCCCAGAGTTCTTGACCCTTGGGGTACCTGAGCCATCAGGAATGGCAGGGCTGCTTTAGGTCTTGCACTTGGCCTTGGTGGGCAGGTGAGTACTGTGGTTACAGGCACACTGAGGCCTTCCTGAAGGACCACATGTGGAATCAGGCAGCTCTGGAACTAGAGGGCTTCTCAGCCCCTTGCCCTCACCCCCTAACAAGCAAAAGACCCGTCTTTATTCCCTCTCTGAGGATCCAGCAAGGCCTAGATGTGCCTGGGACAGGGCGTGGTGAAGCAGGACCTGCCTGGAAGAGCCTTGTATCCATGGTCACCACGACAACAAATACCAGCAACTGCTGAGCCCAAGACCCCCCACCCCTAATCCGAGTAGGATCTGACACATGGGGGTTGCAGCCCCAAAGCTGTGTGGGGAAAGTCAGATGAGAGCCTGATGGAGGGGCAGGGCAGGCAGCAAATACCAGCAACTGCTGGGCCCAAGACCCCCCACCCCTAATCCCAGTAGGATCTGACACATGGGGGTTGCAGCCCCAAAGCTGTGTGGGGAAAGTCAGATGAGAGCCTGATGGAGGGGCAGGGCAGGCAGCAGCCAGCTTGGCAGGTGCCACTGGGTGGCCCCTTGCGCCCATGCTCCAGCCTATTCAGAGCACCAGCCTTTGTGGACAGCATGTACAAGCAGCCAGCGCCCACTAGGCACCCTAAGGTGGGAGAGGCGGGGGAGGCAGGAAGGTGGGGGTGGAAAAAGACCTGGATCCAGTGAAATGAGTGGCCCCATTTCCAGCAATAGTCACTTGGCAGTGATACTTAATAAACTGGGACATGATTTCCCTGGGACCCAGACCCTATCAGCAGCTGCTGAGGGCCACCCCAGGGGACAGAGACGGGGGAGGGCTTCTGCTCAGCACCGGAGCACCGGATTCACAGGAACTCTCCCCCCTTCACTCTAGGCCTATGTGGTGACCCTGCCCCACCCCCACCTAGCTGCATGCTGAACACAGAACCTCCCATCACCTCCACCCTAGCCCAGGGACTGGTGGGGGACAGCTAGCCAGCCCAGGGGCAAGTAGGCTAGGGAAGCTCAGGGTAGGATGAGGCTGGCTTCCTGAGGTAGGGGAGTTAGTAGGGGCCAGGGAGGTCCCTCTCCTGAGTTGTTCCATGCCATGGTACCAAACCCTGAGCACCCTTAGGGTTTACCACGAAGACACCTTCCTCCCCCTGCCCCAGGGCCTTCCCTGGAATCTTCCACTCTCCACACTGCTGGTTCCCTGTACATTCCTCTCCCAATCCCCTCTCCCTGAGCTGGAGTGTTCCCCAGGACAAGACTAAGTGTTAAACTGACTCCTGCCACTCTGACTACCTTGAGTTCCTAGCCCTTTGTGACTCTTCCTGGGGTGCTCCCATCCCTGCCCAGAGGGACACAAACCCCTGCCAGCCACTCAGACAGCCCTTTGTCTTTGGCTGGCTAGTCTGGAGCCCATTGTCGGCCCCATGAAAATAGCCTCTGTCCACCAGCCCCAGCCACGAGAACTCAGGCGGGCAATGCCTGGGACGTAAACTGAGTTGGGAGGGGCAGAGCCCAGGGACGCTCACATGCTGGGGGAGGAGCACTGGCAGTCAGTGCCACCTTGGTGCCAGCCTGGCACTACCAGCCTCCCAGCCCCTAACCTGAGCCTGGAGACACCCTTCCTTACCCAATCCCCACATATCACCCCATCTGCCTGCTCAGTCCTATTTTCTGGCCCTGCTTTGATGCAGACCCCCAAATCTCTGATCCAGTCCTGGCCTCTGGGTTCACCTTTCCAGCAGGCTTTCCTTACCACCCTCCCCTCACCAAGCCCTGACAGATCTCCTGCCCCTTCACCTGCCCTCCCCAGCTCCCATGAGAAGTCAAGAGGCCTGGGTCAGCACAAGATGACCTTGGCCTGCCCAGCTCACCATGAGGATGTCCGCAGTGATGGCCCAGTTAGAAAACAGCAGTGTCTCCCCAACAAAGATACAGATCTGCCCAGGAAAGAGCAGAGCAACTGTCAGGGGACCCCTCCACCTGCCTGCAGCCCAGGCTGCTCCCTGCACACTGGCTGCTGGCGGGAGCCCCCACCTCCTAACAGCCAGGCTCACAACAACTGAGTGGGTTATCCAGAAATCTCAGGCCATGCCCACAGCCTTGAGACACCCAGGCCATGGTCAGAGCAGGAGAAGGAGAGGGATAAAATTCTGTTCCAGAACCCACCAAGGCCAGGCCCAGCTTCCCCCAAGTGCCCTCACCCCAGATCCCGTGCACTCACATAGGCTCCCACGATGCTGCTTTTGGCGGCCACAAAGATCAGGCAGATGAAGATGGCAGAGCCCAACATGCCCACAGCACACACCAGTGGATCAGCCCGCTGGGTCCGCAGGCGGCACCAGCGTGTGGCTCCTGCACCTGTGACCACACCCAGGAAGCCTGTAAAGCAGGTGATGGCCCCAAAGATGAGACTGTGGGGACAGAAGACAGTGGAGCATAGGTTGAGAGGAGGCCAAGGCTGAGATGGAGGAGCTCTCCCATCTGGGTTCCCTTGCCACCCTGGGCTCACCCTGCCTGGCCCCACCTGTCCTCGGCCCCGCAGGGTGGGCTGTTGCACGTCTTCACCGTCTTCTGCACAACCTGAGCACGATGCAGGTAGAGCGGGATCCACATGCCCAGGGCCCCTGTGGCGAAGGATACGGCGGACGTGGCCAAGGAGGAGAAGACATAGCTGCGGCTGGGGAAAGGCCAGGACACCCTTCAGCATCCATAGGCAGCCTCTTCTCCCCAGCCTCCGGCTCACATCTTCCCCTGGGGACAGAAGACCTCAAATGCCTCCCTTATAGGCCCTAGAGGTGAGGCTGGCCAAAATGTCACTCCTAGCACCACAGGCAGTAAAGATGGGAGGGAGTCCGGCTATGGGCACTGGTGAGCCACCCTGCAGGAGTGCTTCTCTCTCTTTTTTTCCACTTTATCTCCAGCCCTTGGTAGAGTGCTATGGTGTCACAGCTCACAGCAACCTCCAACTCCTGGGCTCAGGCGATTCTCCTGCCTCAGCCTCCCGAGCATCTGGAACTACAGGCGCCCGCCACAATGCCTATAGCCACTTTTTTGTTGCAGTTTGGCTGGGGCCAGGTTCAAACCCGCCACCCTTGGTATATGGGGCTTGCACCCTACCCACTGAGCCACAGGCGCCGCCCAGGAGTGCTTCTCACGTGGGCACCCCTACAGGTCCCCACCAGACTCAGCAGTACTCACTTTCGGATCAGGGCCTTCATGTCACGGAGCCACGAGGTCCGTGCCTTGAGCTGCCCCCCAAGCTGGTCAGCATGGCCTCTCTTAGTGGCCGGGACCAGGACAAGGATGAGTGTTCCTGTGATCATGCCCAGGACAGGGGACACCTGAAGGGGAAGGGAGCATCAGTGAGATGACCAGGGCCCAATCAGAGTCATCTCTGCTGTGCTGGGAGGGGCACAAGCCTGGCCTGGGTGTCTCTGCTGAACTGACTGCAGAGTGAGCAGAGCCATCAGGGGAGGCAAAAGGGAATGTCCAGAGCAGGGACAGGACAGGAGGGGAGAGGTTGAAAGGAAGACTGAGTGGCTGAAGGAAGAAGGGAGGGACAGATGAATGGATTAATGAATGAACAAGGGATAGATGCTAGATGGACGGATGGTACGATGACTTGGAGAGAAGAGAGTTCACTCCTGGAGACAGCGAGTCACAGACCAGCCCTGCCCATCCCTCTGAGACTAGGAAAGTTCTCTAAGTAGATTCCTTGCCCTAGGGTGCACTGGGAAGGGACTGGCTAGGCACCAGGTTTCCAGCTAGATCGGCAGCCTGTCTTTGGGGAGGGGCCCACACAGGCCCCACGAGAACAGAGGCTCATGAGTTCATCTGCTTCTTCCCTATATCCAGCCCGGTGTCACCAACCCTATCTCCAAGGCCCCACACTTCATTCCAGATGGGCGGGCACCGTCTTAGCAGCCCATGAGAGCGGAGGAATCTGTCCCCACCCGCACTGGGCCCTGGGAGTTCCTCTCCACGCCACCCTTGCTCACCCCCCACCAAGAAATTCCACTGAGGCTGCTTCCTTCCTGCTTTTGAGGAAAAAACACTTTGTCTTAAGCTTCCGCTCCTCTGAGAGCCTGGACATCTCTGTTTCCTCTGATTGCACTGTCCTACGGCCTTGGTAACTTGCCCTGAACCCTCCAGCGAGACAGGAAGTGGCTCCAGACCCTGGGGGCCCCACACAGAGGTCTTGTCCCAGCCTTACACTAGCACAGTGCCAGGGCTCAAGGCAGGAAGCATCACCGTGGACCTAGAATTTCCTGACATGCTAGGAGAATCCTTGGCCCTCTCAACCCTCAGACTCTCTCTTGCCTCACACCTGAGCTCCCTGATACCTCAATCTAGACTAATCTAGAAGGGCAAGGACTTCAGAGCCCCAGCTGGTGAGGGAGGGCTTTAGGCTAGGCTGCACAATCTGGGCAACTCTGGGGCAAGGACTAGACTAGGGGTACCCTCATGGGGGGCCCAGGGCTTACCCTCAAGGCCCAGTGCCAGTCTCCAGCTGCCTGCTTCACGCTGGAGCCAGTGATATAGCCCAGGCCACTGCAGAAAAGATGGACACACGGGTCAGGTTGGACAGAAATGGGGGCTGGGGCAGGGAACACCCCCTGGTCTACAAGGCAGGCTGCCATCCCCTCCCCAACCCTTGGCCAGGGACCGGGTCCAGGTGTTTCTCCAAGGCTTCCTGCCCATGTGTTCACTTAGTTGAAGGCACCTGCCTGGACCAGAAGCCCAGGGAAAGGGAGTGCTCGGAAGTCCAAAAGACCAAACCCCAGAGTCTCCCGTCTCACCTGCCCAGTGGGATGGCAAAGTAGAAGACAGACAGCATGAGTGTACGCGTGTTCTTGGTGAAGAGGTCGCCAATGATGGTGGGCGCGATGGTGGAGTAGCTGGCCTCGCCGATGCCCACTAGCCCCCGGGACAGCACCAGCATCCAGAAGTACTGTGGGGGAAGGCGAAGAATGCTGGGCCCCTGCCTGCTCCCCCTCGTCCTTGCTTCCCACTTTGCTCCCCTCCTAGACAGGATCCAGGAACCAGGGAAAAGAGGGAGTCCACCCTTGCCTCAGCCAAGACTACATCCTCAGGCCACTCTGGGCCTCAGTTTGCCCCTCTGTATAGTGGGTCTGATGGGGCCTGGTTAGTCCAGTGCTGTGATGGGACTGGGCAGACCTCTCTGTCCCCATCAGGACTGGGGACATAAGCCTGTGTCTCTACCACCCCTCCAACTGGGAGACTTCCTCCTTGGTTCTGGCTCCAGCTCAGGAGCCACAAATCACCTTCCACACCATGTCCCTTGTCTAAGCAACCCAGTGTGAGTGGGGAGGGGACAGGACAGCCCAGGGGCTCAGAGCTCCCCACCATACACACATCAAAGGATAAAGCCCAGCTGAGCCAGGAAAGGTGGGACCATGCCAGCTGCTAGTGGCACTACCCCTTTGATGTAGACTTTCCCCGTCGTCCCCCATCTGCCCAGGGCCTGAGAACTCAGCCTGGTCATCTTTCCCTGCCCCACCCTGACCACCCATCTGGCCAGTAGCGCCCATATCCAGCCCTCCCCTGGGTCTCTCGGATTCCCCATCCATCTGCCCACCTCACTCCAGGTTCGCTGCACCTGTGGGTGCCACCCACCTGGCTCTGACTCCTCATTCCTGGAGCTGTTTCCCCACTTTCCTGCCCTTCCTTAGCTCCCGAGCCTGTTTCTCTTCCTGGGACATCATTTGCCCACAGTCTTGGGGTTTTTTCCCTGTTGGGCTATTAGTCTCTTTTGTGTTGATTTACATCAGCTTTTCTGCATCCCAGGCGTCCACCCTGTATGACCTCTGTTTCTGTCATCCCTCTTTTAACTTGGTGGAGAGTTTCGCAGCACAAAGGCTTCATGTTTTGTTTAATTTGATGCTGTCAAATCTGTTGATTTTTCCTTAATGGTGTCAGGATTTCACATCTTGTTCAGGAAGGCCTATACCATCCCCAAATCATAAAGACGGTCTCGTATGTTGTGTGTTTGGTATGTCACGTATTTTAGAGAGAGAGGAAAGGGGCGGGAGATCTCATCGGTGGCTGTCCTCAGTACACCAGCAGCAGGGAGGCTCCTGTCCACCCCTCCACCCGCAGGAACTCACTTTATTGTGCATTTGTTGTGAGTCCTCCTCTGCCTGTGCTTGCACATGTACGTAGAAATGAACATAAGAGGAATTGTTCCATGCATCGTACCCCATAACTTGCTCTTCCCTCTTGTTCTTATCTTTCTGAAAGCTATTTATGCTGGTTAATAAAGATCTAGTTCATGCTTTTGCTGTCAAGAATCCCACAGCATATGGCTCAGCGCCTGTGGCTCAACGGGCTAAGGCGCCAGCCACGTACACCTGAGCTGGCGGGTTCGAATCCAGCCCGGGCCCGCCAAACAACAATGACGGCTGCAACCAAAAAAAAAAAAATTGCCGGGCATTGTGGCGGGCGCCTGTAGTTCTAGCTACTCGGGAGGCGGAGGCAGGAGACTCGCTTGAGCCCAGGAATTGGAGGTCGCTGTGAGCTGTAATGCCACAGCACTCTATCCAGGGTGACAGCTTGAGGCTCTGTCTCAAAAAAAAAAAAAAAGAATCCCACAGCATAAATATACCCCATTTATCTGTGCATGCTCAGTGATGGTCATTCAGATTATTTCCTTCTTTTTTGAGACAGAGTGAGTGTCACTGTGTTGCCCAGGCTAGAATGCCTGGGGGTCAGCCTAGCTTATAGCAACCTCAAACTCCGGAGCTCAAGTGACCCTCCTGCTTCAGCCTCCCGAGTAGCTAGAACTACAGGCGCCCACCACAACGCCCAGCTAATTTTTCTATATTTAGTAGAGACCAGGGTCTCGTTTTTGCTCAGGCTGATCTAGAACTCCTAAACTCAAAGGATCCTCCAGCATCAGCCTCCCAGATTGCTAGGATTACAGGCACAAGCCACCACACCCAGCTATATTTCCCATTTTTCTTTTTCTTTCTTCTTCTTTTTTTTTTTTGAGACAGAGTGTCACTATGTCACCCTGGGTAGAGTGCCATCGCGTCACAGCTCAACGCAACCTCAAACTCTTGAGCTTAAGTGATTCTCTTGACTCAGCCTTCCGGTCCCAGCTGGGACTACAGGTGCCCACCACAACACCCGGCTATCCTGTTGTTGTTGTAGTTGTCATTGTTTAGCTGGCCTGGGGCAGTTCGAACCCGCCAGCCTCAGTGCATGTGGCTGGTGCCATAACCACTGTGCTACGGGTGCTAAGCCATATTTCCCTTTTTTCCTATTACAGGACTGAGATGAACATCCTTGCGTACACGTGTCCACACTCTGGAATTCTCGCTCTGCTCTATACCTCCAAGGAGAAGGCTGGGCGATGGGAAGTACACTGTTCGTTTTTTACAGTATCTCCAGCTCTGTCAAGTCACACTCTCGCCAGCAGGCCTGAGTCCCTCATTCCCCACAGCTTTAATAACACTTGTTATTGTCAGCCTTTTTAATTGTTGCCAATCTGACAGTGGGTGTGAAATGGTATCTCATTGTTGTTTCAATTTGCATTTCCCTGATTACTGGAGAATCTGAGCACTCACTCTTTTTCCATTTATTAGTTGTTTGGGTATCTTGTCCTGGAACCTGCAACTATCCTTTGTCCATTTTTCTACTTGGTTGTCTTTTTCTCATTGATTTATAGATTTTAGAGTTTGCTTTTTGCTTTACTTTTACTTCTCTGAATTTATTCTGCAGTGTGGTTTAAAATACATTTTTTTTTTCAGTGCAAATAGTCAGTTCTCCCCAAATCACTTGAGATGAACTTTCATCCTACACTAAGTCCCATAAAACTATGAGGACTCTTTCATTGATCTTAGTCTAGCTGTCTGCTGTTGAAACCAGAATATCTGTATTTTGATAGAGCAAATCTCCTTTGATTGTTATTTTTCACAATGTTCTTAGCTATTCCTGGGCATTTTCTTAAAATCCATGGGACTTGGACTGTGCTTGCAATGAATTTATAGATTAATTGAGGTGATTTGTCTATTTCTCTCTCTGTCTCTGCTCATCTTCTCTCCCCCAACCTTCACCCTCCCCTCAGCACATCAGGAGAGGAGCCCAGCCCAGGCTCATGGCTCTGGACTCGCTGGTCAGTTTCAGAAACAGCCCCAGAGGTCCTCAACTAGTGACCTGGCCAGAGAAACAGACAGGATGAAGCTGAGGGGTCCTACAGGCTTCTGGTCCAGTTCCTGGGTTTCTGGGGGGATTTTTTGTTTGTGTTTTTTAAGAGACAGGGTCTGCCTCTGTCATCTAAACTGGAGTACAGTGGTAGGATCATAGCTCACTACAGCCTCCAACTTCTGGGCTCAAGTGATCCTGCTACCTCAGCCTCCTAAGTAGCTAGGACTGCAGATGTGCTCCACCACATATGACTAAAAATTTTTTAAAATAGATTTTGGAGGTACAAGTTGAATTCTGTTACTTGATAAATTTTTCTACTTTTTTGTAGACACAAGTCTCATTCAGTTGCCAGGGCTGGTCTCGAACTCCTGGCCAGAAGTGACTCTCCCTCTTCTACCTCCCAAAGCACTAAGATCACAGGCATGAGCCGCAGCACTCAGCCCAGTCCTTAGTTTTGACTGTGGCCACCAAGCTTTACTGGCCACCCTGGGCTTGGAAGTCACCTAGGCCTGACCCTCCTCCATGATGCTGCTCCAAGAAGCAAAGTTGTCCCAGCAAATCCGCCAATCCTGTCCCTCCAATCTCCCCTCTACCAACCCCAATCTGACCCACCACTGTCCTTCTTCATATTCTCCCAGGGCTACAGCCCCCACCACAGTCCCTGCCTTCCTTTCCAGTCAAAACACCACCACCTATACCTCTGTGGGCTTGCTCCGCCTGCCCATGCTAGCTTCAACAAGAGGCCTAATCTCTCAGTCCTGCCTGCCCAGCTCAAGTGCTGCCTCCAAAAAGCCTTCTCTGACACTGTGGATTTCAAGAGACCACTCTCTCTTCAGGGAGGACTCTCAGCACTTTGTCTGCACATCTTGAAGGCTCTGAGCATGGGAACTCCTGTCACATCTTCCTACCCCTGAGCCTAGGTGCTCCCAAGGAGAGGGCTGGACTGAAAGCCCCTTGAGGACAGATCCTGAACTTCTCCCCTTCTTCCTCTCTCTCTCTCAAAAGCAGCCATCATTGACTGTCTACCCTCTTCTTGAATACCCTTAGTGGTGTGAAACTCACTACCTAACAGGCAACATAGTTCCTCTTTAGAAGAACGAACAGAAATAATGATTTGCTGAACACCTGGTCACGTTCCCAGATCTGGACATTCTCCAAAGAAACTTTCAAGTTGGGAATTATTAGCCCCATTTTAAAGATGAGGAAACTCAGGCTCAGAGAGGTTAAGTTTTTCCAGGTCACAAAGCTGAGTGAGCAACCATGTTGGGATATTTAAATCAAAGACTGTGAGAAACAACTTTTTTGTTTGTTTGTTTTTGAGAGAGTTTCACTTCGTCGCCCTCAGTAGACTGTCACTGCATCACAGCTTACAGCAATCTCAAACTCTTAGGCTCAAGGGATTCTCTTGCCTCAGCCTCCTGAGTAGCTGAGACTACAGGCACCCACCATAACGCCCAGCTATTTTTAGAGACGAGGTCTCGCTCTTGCTCAGGCTGGTCTTGAACCCGTGAGCTCAAGCAATCCACCCACCT
>CAUYRH010125954.1:0-27262 GCA_963574655.1 Perodicticus potto | reverse complement strand
GGTCAATAGGCACTTGGTCTTCTTCCATGACTTGGCTATTGTGAATTGAGCTTCGATGAACAATCTGGTGCAAATATCTTTGTTATAAAGTTACTTTTTGCCTTTTGGATATACCCTAGTGGAGGAATTGCAGGATTGAATGGCAGGTCTACTTTTAGATCCCTGAGTATTCTCCATACTTCTTTCCAAAAGGGACATATTAGCTTGCACTCCCACCAGCAGTGCAGAAGTGTTCCCTTTCTCCACATCCATGCTAACATCTGTAGTTTTGGGATTTTATTATGTGAGCCACTCTTACTGGAGTTAGATGATGTCTCAAAGTAGTTTTGATTTGCATTTCTCTGACGATTAAAGATGATGAGCATTTTTTCATGTGTCTGTAGGCCATGTGCCTGTCTTCTTCAGAGAAGCTTGGGTTCAAGTCCCTTGCCCACAATGAAATGGGATCACTTGTTCTTTTCTTATTAATAAGTTTGAGTTCTCTGTGGATTCTGGTTATCAAACCTGTGTCAGAAACATAACCTGCAAATATCCTCTCCCATTCTGAGGGCTGTCCGCTTGCTTTACTTACTGTGTTCCTGGCTGTGCAGAAGCTTTTTAGTTTGATTAGATCCCAATAATATATTTTTGGTATTGCTTCAATTGCCCAGGGGGTCCTCCTCATAAGGAGGAGGTCAATTCTTCAAGTGTTTCTCCTGAACTCTTTCCAAGAATCTTTATAGTTTCATGTCTTAAGTTTAAATCTTTTATCCAGTGAGAGTCAATTCTTGTTAATGGTGGAAGGTGTGGGTCCGGTTTCAGTCTTCTATGAGTTGCCAACCAGTTTACCCAGTACCATTTGTTAAATAGGGAATCTTTCCCAAAAATTATATTTTGATGGGCTTATCAAAGATCAAATGACCATAAGTGTCTTGGTTCGTCTCTTGGTTCTCTATTCTGTTCCATACATCAACCTCTCTATTTTTCTGCCAGTATCATGCTTTTTCGATCACTATCGATTTATGGTATAGATTAAAGTCTGGTAGCATGATTCCTCCTGATTTGTTTTTATTTCTGAGTAATGTCTTGGATATTTAAGGTTTTTTCTGGTTCCATATAAAATGAAGTACTATTTTTTCCAGATCTTTAAAGTATGACAGTGGTGCCTTGATAGGGATTGTATATTGCTTTGGGTAGGATGGACATTTTAACAATGTTGATTCTTCTCAGCCATGAGCATGGTATGTTTTTCCATTTGTTAACATCTTCAGTTATTTCTTTTCTCAGAGTTTCAGAATTCTCTTTGTAGAGATCTTTCATGTACTTTGTTAGGTAAATTCCCAAATATTTCATCTTCTTTGCTACTACTATAAAGGAATAGAGTCCTTGACTGTTTTTTCAGCTTGACTGTTATTGGTATATATAAAAGCTATTGATTTGTGAGTATTTATTTTGTATCCTGAGACACTACTGTATTCCTTGATCACTTCTAAGAGTTTTTTAGTTGAGTCCCCGGGGTTTTCCAGGTATAAAATCATATCATCTGTGAAGAGTGAAAGTTTGTTCTCCTCTGACCCTATTTAGACACCCATGATCACTTTCTCTTGCTGATTGTGACAGCTAAGACTTCCATTACAATGTTAAAAAGCAGTGGAGACAATAGGCAACCTTGCCTGGTTCCCGATCTGAGTGGAAATGTTTTCAATTTTACACCATTCAATACAATATTGGTTGTGGGTTTGCTATAGATGGCCTCTATCAGTTTAAGAAAAGTCCCTTCTATATCAATTTTATTATGATCATGAAAGGATGCTAGATATTGTCAAAAGCTTTTTCTGCACCTATTGAGAGAATCATATAATCTTTGTTTTTAAATTTGTTTATGTGATGTATTATATTTATAGATTTATATATATTTATTGAACCAAACTTGAGACCCTGGGATAAAACCCACTTGGTCATGGTGTATAATTTGTTTGATGTGTTGCTGGATTATGTTTGTTAGGATCTTATTGAATATTTTTGCATCTATATTCATTAAGGATATTGGTCTATAATTTTCTTTTTTGTTAGGTCTTTTCTTGGTTTGGGGATCAGGGTGATATTTGCTTCACAGAATGTGTTGGGAAGTATTCCTTATTTTTCTGTGTTTTGGAAAAGGTTAAGTAATATAGGTACTAGTTCCTCTTTAAAGGTTTGGTAGAATTCTGATGTGAAACCATCTGGTCCTGAGCTCTTCTTTTTTGGGAGATTTCGTATAGTTGATGTTATTTCAGTATTTGATATAGGTCTGTTCAGCATTTCTAATTCTTTCTGGTTAAGTCTAGGAAGGTGGCATCTTCCAAGTACTGGTCAATTTCTTTCATATTTTCATATTTCTGAGAATAGAGTTTTTTGTAGTATTTATTAAGGATTCTTTGAATTTCTAAGGTGTCTATTGTCATTTTGCCTTTGTCATTTCTGATTGATGATATTAGGGATTTAAATTTTCTATTTTTGGTTAGTTTGGCCAAAGGTTTATCAATTTTGTTGAATTTGTCAAAAAACCAACTTTTTGATTCATCAATCTTTTGAATAATTTTTTTGTTTTCAATTTCATTTAATTCTGCTCAAATTTTAGTTATCTCTTTTCTTCTGCTGGGTTTGGGGTTGAAATGATCTTCCTTTTCCAGTTGCTTGAGATGTCCCATTAAGTTATTGACTTCCTTTCTTTTCTCTTGAGGAAGGCTTGCAATGCTATAAATTTCCATCTTAGGACTGCCTTTGCAGTGTCCCACAGGTTCTGATAATTCATGTCTTCATTATTGTTTTGTTCCAAAAATTTGTCAATTTCTTTCTTAATCTCATCTATGACCCAGCTATCTTTCAGCATAAGGTTATTTAGCTTCCATGTCTTTGTATGAGTATGCAGATTCCTGTTACTGGTGAGTTCAACTTTTATTCTGTGATGATGCAGGAAAACACAAGGAATAATTTCTATACTTTGAAATTTGCTGAGGTTAGACTTGTGACCGAAGATGTGATCAATTTTGGAGGATATTCTATGGGCTGATGAGAAGAAAGTGTATTCTGTTTTGTTAGGATGAAATGTTCTGTAGATGTTTGTTAAATTGAATTGTTGTATGGTGAAGCTTAAGTCCAATATTTCTTTGCTTAGTTTCTTATTGGAGGATCTATCCAACACTGCCAAGGGAGTGTTAAAATCTCTAACTTTTATGGTGCTGGAAGATATTAAATTGTTCATGTCTGTTAGGGTTTCCCTTATAAATTGAGGAGGATTCTGGTTGGGTGCACAAATGTTAATAATTGAAATCTCATCGTGTTGAGTGTTTCCCTTAACAAATATGAAGTGACATCCTTATCTTTCCTTACTTTTGTTGGTTCAAAGCCTAATGTATCTGCAAATAAAATTGCCACCCCTGCTTTTTTCTGATTTCCATTTGCCTGGATTACAGATGTCCATCTCTTCACCCTAAGTCTGTATTTATCCTTTAAGGTAAGATGGATTCTTGTATGCAGCAGATGTCTGGCCTGAGTTTCTGTATCCAGTTAGCTAACCTGTGCCTCTTAAGAGGACAATTTAATCCATTCACATTAATTGAGAGTATTGATAAGCCTGGTAGTATTTTGGGTGTGGAGTTTTTTGAAAGTCCAGTGGACATTTTTAATCCTTTCACCACTGTGGAAGTTGGGTTTTGACCAAGAATTTCAGAGTGAGTTTACTTTAGTGTTAGAGCATTGTGCTGGTCATTATGGAAGATGAGTCTGAGAATACCCTGAAGAGCTGGTTTAGTTATGGCAAGTTTCTTCAACGTGTGTATGTCATTAAAGTATTTAACTTCTCTGTCATAAATGAAACTCAATTTAGCTGGATACAGGATCCTAGGCTGAAAGTTATTTTGTTTTAGGAGATTGAAGGTTGATGATCATCCTTTCCTGGCTTGAAAAATTTCAGCAGAGGGATTTGCAGTCATTCTAATATTCTTCCCCTTGTAGGTTATGATTTTCTTACATCTGGCTGCTTGAAGGACTTTCTCCTTCATATTAACTTTGGTGAAGTTAATTACAATGTGTCTAGAAGGTGCTTTATTTGGATTGAGTCATGCTGGAGTTCTGAAACTGTCTGCTCTCTGAATTTCAGTATTTCTTGCCAGGCTTGGGAAGTTCTCCTCAATTATCTCTTGAAGTAGAGTATCTGTGCCTTTAGGAACATCTTCTTCAGGAATTCCTATGAGGCAAATGTTTGCTTTTTTGGAGTGGCCCCACAATTCTCTCAGGGAAAGATCCACTTTTACTCTCTACTTCTCCTCCTCTTTGAGTGTTGGGGAGCATTCCAAAGCTTTGTCTTCAATGTCAGATATCCTTTCTTCTGCCTGCTCTATTCTGTTATTGAGGGATTCTATTGTATTTCTTAGATCTTTGAGGGCTGCAAGTTATTACCTCAAAATGTCAAAATCTTTGGTGATTTTGTCTTTGAATTCATTAAATTCTTCAGACAACTTTTCAATTGCTCCTTGAATTTCTAATTCCAGGTTTAGGTCCACTTTAAAATATTTTTTAAAATCTGCAACTTTAATGCTGGATATTAAGGTCTGAAGACAAAAATTATAAAGAGCCCAATATTAAAGGAAAATGCATAAACCAGTGCCATTCAATGTGATGAATATGGAAAGTTTAGATAACATGTAGGGGTATCCACTTCTCATTAAGTGGTTGGGACCCGAGGACACAGACCAGTTGGAGTTTGTGAGAGGGATCAGGACTGAAGTCATACAAAATTAATACAAATGTACAATACTGTTACCATTATGCTTTTGTCTGTCTAAACTTTCTTTAATCATGGTGTTTATTTTTGTTAAATTATTAGTACACTTACTTAAGGTAGGAAACCTTCTCAGAGGTGTCATAATTTGGGACTTCCATTAAACACTGTCCTTTGTTTTGCATGTCCTTGCCCATCTGACCCATTGTATCTTTGGGCAGTATTCATTGCAGAGAACACTTCCATATAATTTACTTTTTTCCTTAGTTGGTAGCCTCTTTGCCTTCTTAACTTCATTAGAGCCATACTGAGAAGGGACACTAAAAATGGCTTCAAGGGGTGAGTGGGGGGAAAACCTGGCCTGCTGATCCCGGAAGTCTGGAGTGCATTTAAGGTTAGGAATAGGAAGTAACCTAAGTAGCCACTGACCAATAGAAAGAGACCATCAATGACCAATAGGAAAGGGAAATACTGCCTGGAGGCTCAGAGAGGCCAATGAGAGACTTGCAGCCAATTTCAAACAGAGAATATTTATACTGCTGGAGACCGTTGAGTTTCTGTCTCTCTTGCCTTCTCTCCTTCATGAGAGGGACCCACTTTCAAGTCTTACTGGAAGTGCAACCCATTTCCAAACTTTCTCTTTGTTTTTCCTAAATACAATCTATTACCCTGAAATTTGTGTAGGTTACTTTTGGTTTTATATCCACACTGTCCATACCACTCCAGTTTTATTTTCAGTTTCCATTCATTTTTACTTTCATTTATTGCCTTGCCTCAGTTGAACTTTTTAGCTTTAGCTCACGCAAGTATTGAACCAGATCAACTGAGTTCAGGGAACCAGGATCCCCAACCCCCAACACATACTATTCTTACTGTGAGTGTGCACAAACAGTATGTTTTCTGCTCACAGATGTTAGTAATTACCCAGTTTTCTAACCTTTTGCACAATACTGAATATTAATCACAGTCATCTGCACCATGAGAAAAGTAATTCGTATCTTGGATAGTGATATACTGTACAGAGTTAGCATCTCTTGGTCTTTTTTCAGAGCCACAGAATTCATTTTCCAGCACTGAGCCTCCTACCTGCATGTTTTATAGGTCTGTAAATAGCAAAAGTGAAGAAGCAAAAAACAAGTTAATTAACTTTTCCTGGCTAACTGCCTATGGTGCTTTGAAATTCTGATTGATCTAATCTTGTAATTTAACCTGCAGCCCTTCAAGCTGGTATAAAAACTGTACTATCTATAAAAAACTATATATCAAAATTGTTAAAGTAGCAGAGGTGCTGGATTCACATGCCCTTTATCCTTAAAAGTTTTTAGAAAATCTTTCAAGTATACCAAATCCCCACATGAAAGAGACCCACTGAGCCTCTCTCCTTTTTCATACTCCTCCCGTACCCTGGGAGGAGTTGGAGCTTCTGACCCAAGACCCACCCTGAGTTCTTCCCCATTTCCTCACCCAGCAGAGTCCTGGCCGCTCAGCTCCCTGGTGTCTAGATCTGAAGATTCAGGTGCACCTGTGCCCATTTTTTAGTGAGGTGCTCCTTTTTTTCCTTGAATGTTTAGAAATTATAGTCAAGTTATATTTATTTTATTTTGTAAATGTTAATCTAGATCAAACAAAGGTTTTGAGTGTGAAAATAGAATTATGATTTGGAAGGAGGGAGCCTGGCGTTGGTTGCTCCCTCAGAGGAGCTAGAATTCTTCTGATGTGAGGAAGACAGAGTATGTCATGGGCACTGAATGGAAGAAGAATGAGTGGATAACAGCAAAAAAGAAAAGACTCCTTAAATCTCAGTGTTAAAATGAGGTAATGGCTTACAGAACTCACATTTTCTTTGTATAAAATTTTGTCATCTATAATTTATATAGATCGACAATTTATCTATAATCAATAGAACTTCAGATTTCTTGATATCCCGAAAAATTAAAATTGTATTTTTAAACAGATTTTTAAATTCCTTAATATGTTGATCAAATATGTGTCTTTTCATGCTATGGAGAAGCTGAGAATAAAGTTACCTTTATTTAAACACATAGAGACAATAATGTGTAAACACACAGAGACCCAGGCTCAATTCATGTGGGTCCTGGCCTGTGTGGACCCTAAAAGTCAGGTGCAAGGTCACTGGAGGGACCCACATGTAACCACTCTCGTTGTTAACCTCTAAATCAGAAGACCTACTGGGAAAAACAAATGTAGGCTCCTTGCAAAACATCAAAATACCTGTCACGAGATCAGAAAGCTACTCTTACCTTGGTTAGCACAAACCTCTCGGGCTGAGGCATGTGGTCTGAGCTTCATGGCTTCTAAACCACTAGTTCCTCCAGGTCATGGGATAAAAAAGGCATAGAAGGGCCGCCCTTCTTTCCACTGACTTGTTGACCTCATGAGTACAATTTGATTCAGCTAGATTATTCTGAGCACACTTAGATATGTTTACTTGGTTTTTCATGGTAATTTCATGATTCTTAAGATACCTAAATGCATAGTCTTCTTCCAGGCCCATGCACTTCATAGATCTGATTTGATAAAATCTTTTTATTTTTGGTAGAAGATGGCTAGTTCAATAATTTGAAGTGACTTAATGTTGAGCCCAGATCCCAATCAGATCCAAAATTTTAAGTGCTCATAAAAATCTGAAACCCTGCAATAACACCAAATCCCCATGTGCAGAGGAAAACAATTCACATTTTTGTAGCATTGGCAGTGAACTTGCAGGCATTTCTGCCTGGATTGTTTGTTAAGCCTCCTACTATATTAACGTAGCTTTGGAAGAAATGGGGTAAGTTAGGTTTAAAATGTCACATTCAAAACATTGGGAGTATAAGAAATATAACCCCAGGGCCAAAAATCACCAATGAAAAGTAATTACAATGGTTGTGTAAACACTGTGCTTTTGTGGCCAAGTCAGTTTTTGGTGCAAAGAAAAACCCCTTGCATCAGGGCAGAGAGATAAGATCTCTTATAGAAGAGCTGGAAGAAGCAGATGGCAGGAAAGGAGGCGTTGCACAGGACCTGTCTGCATGTCACCTTAGAAATAGACGGCTGGTCTTGTAGCCAGGAGTTTTGGTCACTGTAGGGAGATAAGCTGTCCCACCAGTGTGGCCACCTCCAGTTCCTCCCAGTACTTCCATCATACCTTGGCTGGAAAGCTCTTTTGTCAGGCCCTTCTTGACCCTTGCGCTCTGGGTCAGCTTTCCATTCTGTGAGCTCCTGTAACATGTGTGTGATCCCTAAAACACAGTGGCAGCCTGGTGCAAAGGCCCCTGTACAACTGCGTCAGCTCCTAGGACTCCAATCCCTCTCCCTGCCTGGACAATTACTCCTTTGTGTCCATTTCTTTTGCACACGTCCAGCATTCTTAGGAAAACGTTTCTATCAGCAGCTCACAAAGCTTTTCACAGCACTGGATTGACACTCTATATGGGAAATGTATAGTTGATTACCATCGTGAGTGTATAAACCACTTGGAGTTTATACTTAATATTGAAAAACAAATTCAGAGTTCTCAGGAAATAAAGGCTGTCAAGCAGCCCTAGGATTGAGCTACCTTAATTGGCCTGACGGTGACCTCTTGTATAAAGCGGCAGAGGAATAGCTTATTCCTTCTTTCCTAAGTTCAAAGACAAAAATGCAAGTGACCTCTGGGGAAGGTCAGTAGATCGCATCCACTGACTCCCGTTCAGTCTTCTGGTTCTAGAAGATTCTATAAAGACACAGGAGTCAAGTGGAACCCTGTGAAGGCAGGACCCAGGAAGGAGGTGAGACATGGGGCTTCATTTCTGAGGTTCCACCAGGTTCATAAGCGGATGGGGCCGTCATCTCTCCCATACGGTGCCAGATCTTCTGGACAGGGCGCTCCCAGGAGTTGGTGTGATAATACATGTGAATGAACTTCGAGTCCTTGGAGGATTAAAGATATAACATTTAAGGTATTACTGTAATTACATGGCTTAAAATTAAATTGAGACTATACAGCTGTCTCTCAGTATTTATTCTCAGGGAATGAATATGTTGTCTTAAACTAAGGAAATGGGAAAAAGACAGGACACCCAGCACATGTTTCTGGTGAGCAATTTATAAAGAATACAATGAATTTGGAGGACAACTCACTATCTAATTCAAATACGTCCTCATTTAGGCTCAATTATTTTACATAATTATCTTCCCTGCTGAAATTTGTGGATACATTCAAAAATTTTTCTTTATTAATTAGTGATCCGAAGTTAGGAGTAGAAATTGCAGGCACTGGTGTATTATTTTTTCCTCCTCCACTTTATGCTTCTCTCTAAAAGCCAAGTCCTTGAGCAGATGTTCCTAAGATTTTTCCAAAATGTAAATAAGTGACCCCTGGAGAAAGAGAAAAATCACAGCATGGAAAGTTTTCAGGAAAAAAGTGGTAAATGAAAGTAAATGAAATAAATGCATTATGCTGAGAATATTTATGCACCCTAAAATATAACATTCTCTCCCTAGTAGGATGGCATTATCTTTTTTGGTAAGTATTTCCAATGTAATTTTGGTCATTGGAAATTAAGTCTGTGCTCATTTGTTTCTGACTTGAAACTCTACTTTCTTTTGTATTAAAGGATCTAAAAAAATATTATTACCCTACTCCTGTTTCTATGACAACATAAGATGTTTTAAAAAATCAGTATTTCTGGAAGTTGTGTGGTATCTTCAATTGCCTGTGTAGGGACTAATTACAATTATTGTTTCAAGAGATGATTTGGAGCTGAACTGGCCTTTGTATTTGCTAGTAGAATTTTAAATCTATTAATTCACTAAAAGACTTATATTTTACTTCCTCAACCTTGAATGCATAATTTAAACCTTTAGTCAAAACCGTATACATGTACTGTCTAACCTGCCATTGAACTTTGTTCCACGCCAGCATTCACCTTTGGAGAGATGATAGCTTGTAAAAGATCCTGAGACGAAAAGAAGCGTGAAAACACAAGTAGTGGGAAGGGAGCCTTTGATTCATTTGTAACAAAATGACGATTTTAAGTAACATGCATCTGCCTCATATTATTGCACTGAGAGGGAAGTCATGAAGAAACAAAGATAGTGGAGTCTAATTAAGAAACAGGAATTCAGAAAAACAAGCTAGTCCAGAAAATAAGGGTCATTCGGCACGTCACTGCTATTGCCCCTGGATTTTTCTGCTTATGTGGCATCTGTCTTCCCGGACAAGTATGAGACACGTGCTAAGGAGGCGAAGCTGGAGAAATGGTAGAGAAATTTTAAAAAGTGACAGATATACAAGAAAGGGAGGAACTAGCCCATATTAGAAAAATGAGCAAACCCAATTTTAGATTCAGCTGATTGCTCTGGGTCTCATTGACCTTGGCGGGACTCAGAGGGTCATATTTTATGTGCATGAACTGTCTTCAGTTTCTCCTGAATCTCTGGAACTCGCAAATGTTTTTCTTCTATATCAGTATATTCTCAACATTTCTTGGTGTTTCATTATATTAATAGATGTTTCTTGGTGTCTTTACTTGAATTCATCTTGGCGTTGCATTTTTTATTATTAAAGGAAACTACATTTTTAAAAAAATTTTACCTGAACTTTTGAACCTCTGGCCACTGGTATGATTCTAAAGCGCCCCTGACACAATCTATACTATATTCTATGGGTAGGACTACATAATTAATTGAGTTTTTGAGTCACACGAAGTCATCCTCATCAAATGCCACCATTGAACATAAGAACATGACATTGCAGCCTTGGTGTCCTTCTGCTGGAGGACTGTCATGTGGGGACTCGCCCCGGTGGGGTAGAACCAACTGCCCCAGGCAGGCATTTGTGGTGGTACCACTCTCTCTACCCTGTTCTCCCATTCTTTGCTGAAGTTTTACTGATTTGGAGAAATCCACTGATGTGGATGGAAACACGTTCTGCCTAGGATATTTCTCAAGGAACACACGAGCCGATGTCCTGCGGGCCATCGCCAGCTGCCCAGCTCCTCTGATGTTTAATGTGTGAGAGAGCGGACCCCTCAGCTTTAGTGCTGCGTGCGGCGATAGGAAGTATTCCCACCTCTCAGGAAGCTACTGAAGATGCAACACACGTTTGTAGCTGTTTGTACCACTGCTTTTAATATCTTTGAGTATCTTTGATAATGTAGACAAGAAATAGTAAAGATTCATTGAGTTGCAAATAAGGGAAAACTTAAATAATAAAGAATTTGTAAACTCAGAAACAGAAGTGTAGAAACGAAAGTTTCAGGTGTGTGGATTCATCGGCTCCTGGTGTCTCCTACTCCCGTGTAAGCTCCTTCACAGGTCTGAGAACCAGGCGGGTGCAGCCCTTCTGGGTATCACACTCACACCAGGAATGTCCAAAGGCTGGAAGTGGGTCATGTATTCCAGGGTCTTCTTAGGGATACAAAAACTTTTCTTGGGAGCTCTCTGCCCCAAAAGTCTCCTTTCCACTGTATTGGATAGAAATTGGTCACTTTTCTAGCTAGATGAACCACTGTCAAGGTGCATATTACCACTATTGTTGGCTTGGGCCAATTAATGCCACTTGTCCTTAGACCTGGGGAAGGCTTGCCTTACCCCTGGTGGTGGGCATTTGAACTAAATGTACACTTTGCCTTCCAAGAAGACATGGAAATGAAGACAAAAAGACATGGATTGCTGCACCCATAAACGATTTTGAGTATTATCGTAAAGAGAACTTAAGCATTTTCTAAATCTTAAAATTCAAACCCATGAAGGAATTTAATTCTCAAAAATAAAAATCCTGGCCTGCTCTTGTTTACCTGAGTCTAGTTACCTCTGCACGATGACTGTACATACGCACTGGGATTTCAGGGTTTTCATTTGTATCAGCATGAAACAAAAACTAAAAAGTCAATTAATGGCGAATTGTCTCTGAGTAGAAAAGAAGCTAAATGCTCTCCTTTACAAAGCCAGATTTATTTCTTGTAAAGTTCCTATTGCATAGATGTCAACCCATTTTTCATGAAAACAAAGAGAAGATAATGTCTTCAGCAAGGTGCATGACCAGTGGGAATCCAGATTCACCTTCTAGAAAATCTGAAGGTCTTAATTGAGATGAGTTAAATGGAATCTGAGGTTCAAGTTCTCAGAGAAGACTCTATTCTCAAAATTGAGTTCCAGGGATGGGGCCGAGGGATCTGCTGTGCGGGCAGATGGAGTCAGAGGCGGCCAGCTCCCTCCCGTCTCAGAGCAGGGCTTCCGTCCTAAGGGCTGCACGCAGTGCCAGCTGCTGGCTTTCCCACGGGGCATTGTGGGGCTCTCATTTCAAATAATTGTGAGGTTCTTAGAGTGACTCTAGAATAATTGAGAGTCTGCTATCGTAATTAGATTGATGAGTAATGTCAAATAGTAATGTCAAATTTTGCTAGTGAACAGAGTTGTAGCACACACTAGGCCAGATCATACTGGACATTCAGTGACCACCTCTCAGTGTCAGGGAGCTGTCTTAAGTGCCCTAATTAGGACAGGCACAGCACCAGATGCCCGGTAATGATGATAGCAACAACTCTCCACAGCATGGAACTTGAGGATTTACATTACTGCAATGAGGTGCTTTCATTTCATGACACCTCATGGAGGTTACAGGACCGCCGTTATCTCCCATTTTACAGATGAGGACATCACGTTCCAAGAGTAAGTGACCTCCCGGGGGTCACATTCGTCTGGAACCGGGAGTGAGCCATGATTTCTGTAGCCCACCCCAGGGCCTTCCCTGTGCTGCTGAGTCTGAGCAGGGCAACTTCCCACCCCCAGGGTCAGTGGCTTCTGTCCTGGGGGGAGTATTTACCATGCAGAAATGGGCAAGGGCTTCAGAACAGGATCTCACCTCTCTCTGTTCCCTCAAACACTGATGGTTAAACATTTACCAGCCTACCACTGGTTAAAACTACATATGTTGATAATTACAGGTGATTGGACGCAATCTATTTCTCCCCTACTGGTTCATATTCTTTGCTGAGTGGGCTTAGAATATGTGTAGAAAATTTACAATTAATTAAAACTCCCAGTATTTATAATTTGCTTTCCTTGGAGGTTGTGTTTGCTAGTTCCACAAATGGGCATGTGGGCTATGGACAGAGCATTTTGTCTTCAGCAGCAGCACTTTTCCTCTGTGTAGCTTCAAGCAAGAAGCTTTTGCTTTTGAGCTCACAGTAACCTCGAACTCTTGGGCTTAAGGCATTCTCCTGCCTCAGCTTCCTGAGTAGTTGGACCATAGGCGCCCACCACAACATCCAGCTAGTTTTCTGTTTTTTTAAAAAGATGGGGTTACCTCTTGCTCAGGCTGGTTTTGAGCTCCTGAACTCAAGCTGTCTGCCCTTCTCAGCCTCCCAGAGTGCTGGAATTACAGGCATGAGGCATTGTGCTTGTGAGAAGCATTACCACCCTTCCTTTTCCCTTTCCATACATGGTAATCAGATGGAAGACACACAACTGTACTGAGTTGTTTCATACTTACTATTTTCTAGCCTGGGGACTGAAGACCGCAGAAATTGTCCTGCTGATGAGCTAGTGAGGCCGGGTGCACAAATGCCCTGGGCTCCCTCTGTGGGATGTGGGGCTTTATCTGTTTATTTGGGGTAGCTTTGGGGAATGGCTTTGGGATGGCTATACCAAAGAAGGGGCCACCGAACCTGACATCTGTGCCTGCTTAACACCCTATGGGAAACCCACACCCAGCCAGCTCCTCCAGCTCTGGGGCTAATGTGCCCACAGTGTTCATTCCAACGTGTGCATTAGAGGGAGAAATGCAGCCGGTGCTGCCGTGGGCCAGTGCTCAGGACAGGTGAATTTTGTCAGGAGAGAGTTGGCAGGAATGCAAGGATGGTCTTCCATCCACATGGCTGCTGCACAGAGAGAGAGCTGGGTCTACAGCCAGGTGGGCACGGGCATGGCCGGGAGGGGGGAATCAGGACAGCTGCAACACTGGAGAGACCATGCCTCCGGGAACTCTGCCTGCCCCACGGGTCCCTGAGCACAGGCTGCTCCATGGTCACCCTTCTACTTTGATTTCTCAGCATAGAGCCAACCGTTAGTCATCTCAGCAATACTAAAGCATCAAGCCCTAGCGATAGGAATGACGAGAACAGCAGCCTTACTGATGGCTTGTTAAAAGCCAAGCACCACACGAAGTTACTTTACAAGTGTGACCTCATCTGATATCACGGCCAACCTGGGAACCAGCCTTATATACTTATTGTGTAGATTAAGCAACAGGGCCCTGGGAGGGTGACTTACTGAGTGATGGAGCTGCGTCTTGTGCCTGAGCCTGGTTAGTTCCCAAACGAAGGAACTGGGGTTCTAAATACGCTCGTAGATTTGCCCTGCAGACCTCTGGGTGACCGGGAGTGACTGTCTTTCCCGGAAGCCTCATGAAGATTGCCTGAGGACCCCTCTTTCTTGCAGCTTGACCTTGACACCAAGAATCGGACAGGAAGAGCCCAGAAGCTCCCACGCTCCAGAACCACCTGGTCGAAGGCAGCCTTGTGGGCGGCAGCGAGACCGAGGTTAGGGTCAGGATGCGAGGTGTCTGTCCCCACACCTAAGGTCTCCAGCAGAGTGGGCTGCTCCTGCCCTCCTCCTGGCTTCATTTGCTGCATCTGCCACTCCCCGCACCTCCCTCGGGCTTCAGACAGAGGCAGCCCCCACTCTACCGCCTGTCACCAGCATGACAGGTGACATGCATGGTGCCTGCATGGCCCCCAGCCTTAGTCTCCTGGTGCAATGGTAGAGAATAACAGGGTGCTGCGGACAGGTTACCGCCAGCGCTGCGTGGAGAGACGCACGGCGCCCAGAGCGGCCCAGTGCCCATGGGTGATGCACGGTGTCCAGAGCGGCCCAGCGCCGAGTGGAGTGACTCAGGGCACCTGGCATGTCCTGCAGTGTGGAGAGCGCTCGCCCTTCCTCGTAGGGACAGGGGCATATGCTCAGGGGTCGCTGGTCAAAGTCGGAAGCCAGGCGCACTGCCTCCTGAGCTGACTCCCTAACAGCCCCATCCTTAGTCTCTCAGCCCTGAGGGAGCAGGACCCCCATTGCATCAAAACAGTAGGGAGAGAAAGGGTGGCCGCCCGGCCAGTGCACCTGCCGCATCCTGAGGGGGCTTCTTCCTGTCACGGTCCTCCCTGGACCCGACACAGAACATCGTCTATCACGGCCATCTCTGCCTCTGCTTCCTCCTGGGCAAGGAGGGGCAGGTGATGCTTACTCCTAAGGGCATGCAGTAGGTCCTCAGTAATGGTCGGACGAGTGCTTACCGTTCACTCCTGCTCTGCTCCTGTAGCGTGGTAAGAAAGAAACAGCCTTGGAATTCTGCCTATTGTATTAATTCCTCGAAGGCAAGAAAGGGCAAACTTTTTCTCTAAAGGGCCAGACAGGTACCGTTTGGACCTTGCAGTCCATACAGTCTCTGTCACAGCGACTCAGCTCTCCTGTTGTATTGCAAAAAACAGCCCTGGACACACATAAACACAGGAGCCGGGCCGTGTTCCGGGGTAACTTAATTTGTACAAACGCGTGGGGCGGGCAGGGTACAAGGCTGGGGTCTGCCTTCTCCTGCTTCCAGGGTTGGCAGACAACAGAAAACAGGTGTTTTAAACTCAGTGCAATAAAACGGTTTTTATACCATGCGTGCTCCAAACATAGAGCCTTCCAGGAATTATACCTACCCCAGGGTCAGGATCAGCATATCGTCACCCACTCATTCATTCATTCACTACATGATACTGGGCCCTTCTGTGGCCAAGCACTTCCGTAGTTGTAGCAGAAGAAATGATCCCAGAAATATCATATTATGTTCATAATTGGTCCTGAGTTACTGGCCCCCAGAAGTCCTTTCTCTGCTCATTATTTCACGCCGCTTGTCTCCTCTGGATCCTGGATGTTTCTGGAATGACTTTTAAGCAATGCCTTGTCCAGCTGGCATCATCTGTGTCTGATCTCAGTGACTTGTGTCACTGCAGCTTTGTCTCTGACTTCAGAACATACTTCAGGGCGGTGTTGGGCAATGTCCCTCTGCGACTGGGGCTACAGCCAGGGCTGTCCTTGTACCCTTCTCCCTACTCTGTGAGGCTGACTCTTCTGTCTGAGCTCATGGGAAGGAGCCAGACACCGAGGGCGCTGCAATATTCCTGCTCTCTCCGCTCAGTGTGTGTATTTACATATATGTACATAATTTTTAAAATATAACTAAAATTTTAGGAGAACTAAAAATAAGGAGAAAATTTTTATTTAAATAATTGAAATCACGAGGCATATACAATTATTAGCTATTTAGACACAAATGTCATTGAAGTAGACAGACATGGATAGTTTTCTTGAGCAATTACCCTGGAGTGGTGATATCTAAACCACTTTTAGGAATAGTTTTAGCATTTTCGTAATCACTGCTTGGTAAATGTCATCAAAGAAATTAATTTCTCTACCCGCACAACACACTGTTGAGTTTAATCTGCATTATAAACATTTTCTTCTTCATTCTCTTAAGACTAGGTCTTCAACAAAACAATGAACATACAAGTCATACAAAGTCATACAAGCTCTGATGTATGACTTTCACTGGCATTAATGCTCCCAGGTAGACGGCGTGAGCTCAGAGCCCGGACCAGGTGCCTGGGCGCTCGCCCCCAGGCTGTGCATCCACCATGCCCACATAACAGACCTAGGTAAGAACACAGGAGCACAGAATGTGGTGAAACAGAGCAAAATAGTTGGGCAGCAATGAGTTGTGAGTTCTTTCTACCTTTGCATTTAATGTAATTCATTAAATTTTAAGTCTATATAATTTGATATTTAATAATGGTAGAGTTAAAAAAATAGCTTCCAAAATCCAAGACAGTCTAAGTGTTTTTTGTGAGCCACAATGAATTGGTTCCAGCACACTGTTGCTTTTTGCCAAACATATATTCTCCACTGACATTGCTAATTACTGAATAGAGTTTGGTGGATGGCTCAACAATTAAACACTAAATATAAGTCAAGTCTTAAAAAAGCCTTTTAAGAAGATGTAATATTTTATTTGCAGAAAATATTTGCAGTGCTTATAAGAGGACAGGTGCTTGCTGTGTTCCTTTGTGGAATTACCTTAGAAACTCATATAATGTGTCCAGTGATTTTTATTGCATGTATCAACAGAAGTAAACACATGGCAATAGTAAGACAACTCATTAAAAGCATACATTGGGGATTGCATTTTGAGAGTGAACATGGAATTACACAAAACATAAACTGCAAATTCCATGAGTGGAGGACTGATTCCTCTAGGTCCTTGTAAAATAACATATATGTATTTTTCTTGATAATTTGTATCAATAAATATTAGTCTATCATTACAATAACATAGGATCCAGATTTAAACCACTGAACACAGGTAAAATCAATCTGAGGTTAATGTGAGGTTAACAGAAAAATGTAGACCTTGCACCAAGTGTTTGGCATGCAGTGATTATTGAGTAATTACTTACTAAATGTAGATAAGACAAGAAAATAGAAAATGTGAAATCTTTTTGTCTCTAGGCTACTTCTAAAACTTGCTAGAGGATCATCTAATTATTCAAGTGAAATTAATACAAAATAGTTCTTTCAGTATCCGCTTCTTTCTTTTCTGCTTTTTATAAGACATTTGCATGTAATTATGAATTAGGACGGCTGTGTGACCTGTGTCCCAATGCCCCATGCCTGGTGCTGCAGGTATTAATGTGCCTGGCTTTCCAGAAGTCAGGAAGGGAGAGGGAACGAATCAATAGTGTTCTAAGTGAATGAACCCCAACTACTGTCTGCTGGGAGAAGACTAAGGGGCACCAGTCTCTGGGGGCACCCCGGCCTGGGCCCTATTTGGGGTGCTCCTCTAGTCCACCGCTCCATCCTGCCCATCTACACTGTTTTCACAGGTGTCATCTGCAGTCAAATACAAGTAAAATAGATACCCATTTTTTTTTTTAGAAAAAGATAATTCCCCCCCTTCCCCAACTTATATCAGTGTTTTCCCTCATTGATCTACTTAGAATTTCAAAACCACAGGTCTCGTGGCTGGCATGGTGCTACCAGGTGTAGATGGGTTTTCTCCGGTGGGCTGGACTGAGCCGGGAGCTCCGCTCCGCACCCAGGTGCTGTCACTGTGGTTTACGAGCCCACGCCTCAGAAGCAGAGGCAGACCATCTACGCAACACACACAATTAATGCGGCCCAGCCCTCCTTGGCATTGTTAAACCGCACCTTCAGTCACTGTGAAGAGCTGGATCGCTCGGTTCCCATGCTAGAAGCAGAGTTCCCAGATGTGGTCTCCCCCAGATCCCTTCTTTCTCCTTAATGCTCGCCTAGAAAAAGAACGTGTGGTCCAGGGACGGCAATGGGCGGTGGAGTGTGGAGCCTTCTGGAGGACCAGGTTCCCATTCTAGAGCAAGTGACTGCCAAGGACCATGCTGCTTGCTTACCCCTTCATGGCCCTTCCTCAGCCTGAAACAAAATGAACAAAACTGTCATACACACGTGCTGGCACCAGGGATGTGGCCAGGGCCACGGAAACCTGGCAGAGTTCATTCAACAACTTTCATTCAATGGCTGTAGTTTTTAAGGGGAATTGATAAAAAGTTAGATTATTTAAACTTTGTCCTAACATCAGAATTAACTAAGCCTTTCTTATGGAAAACAGCACACAACGGTGGAGATAGTATCTAAGGGAACCAAAATAGCATCAGAGAAGATGGTTTTAAGAAATGATATGCTGATAATATTAAGCTTGATAAAAAGATAATGGCTCAGCCCTTGATACTGATCTCCACACCCAAAACATGGATGTGAATTTGCTCATATACGTCCCTACCTCCAGTCCACAACTCCTGGTCCCTGGCAGGAGGTGCGTGGGGCGTGGGGGAAGCTTCATCCGTATTCACAGGCGCCTCCATCACTGGCATCACCGCCTGAGCTCTGCCTCCTGTAGGACCAGGGGTATCAGATTCCCACAGGAGCAGAAGCCCTGATGAAAACTGTGGATGTGAGGGGATAGGTTGCCTGCTCGTTAAGAGACTCTAACACCTGATGATCGGAGGTAGAGGTGAGGGGTGATGCTAGTGCTAGGGAGCACCTCAAACACAGACCACCATCAGCAGAGATGTCTGACTGCACAGAGACCATAACACATTCTTTTGCAGACTCATGTCAAAACCAGCCTTTTCCTGCCTCGTCACAGAAAAATTGTCTTCTGTGAAACTGGTCCCTGGTGCCAAAGACTGGGGACAGCTGTTCAGTACTCTCATCCCACGTGGGGACCTGTGGTCTGTTATCTCTGGGAGGCTGAGGTGCTGCCCAGCCGTGTGACATGGTGCTGGGGCTGTAGCTTCGGGGGCTTCAGTGTCCTGCAAGTATGGAAGAGCAGCAAGGGGGACGAGGAGCTGTGGGAGCAAGGCCCTGGGCTCCGCGGGGCTGCGCTGGGGAGTGTGTTCCGGGAGGGGAAGGGCACGTTCTTGCCAATGTCTTGCAAAGAGCTCAGCCGTGAGAGTTGCCGCAAGTCACTTGGAGTGTGTGCCCTTTGGAGGGGTCAGGTCAGAGCGCCCACACACAAAGGAATGTCTGAAAGCCAAGTGGACCTCATTTCAAGGGCTGACCCACACCTGCTCACAACCTGGGGCCACCTGCCTGTCCTGCAAGCAGTGCTGGGCTCCAGAGGGTGGAAGGCAGGGGAGCGTCCCCTCCAGCTCCTGGGGAGGGCGGCTGTGATGAGATGCCCTGCACTGTAAAGGCAGTGATAGGAAAGTGAGACTTCAACATCCCTTGTAGGTTTGCCCTCCCCTCAAGATGCAGGTAACAGGCTGCATTTCACAGAACATCTCCCTGAGCTTCCCTGGCCTGTTTTCTTCCATTCGTCGTTCCTTTCTTTCCCTTGGAAACCTGATTTTCACAGAGATGAGAAATTCTCTCGCCTTTGGACCTCCATTGGACAGCTCCCAAGGAAGCAACATATTCGGTACTTACATATCACATAGACTTTATGACCTGGAACATTTTTTCTTCCAGCAGCTCTTCCTAAGTAGTTGAGTGCAGTAACCCCCACGCTTTGACCAGGAATTGAAATGGGCCTTGCGCAGGGCTTGTGGGGTGTAGAAATCTTTGGGGTTCTTCAAAGGAGCAGAAACTTATGCTGGCACACTCAGAGTCACCAAGGGGACAAAATGGGGTCACTGGAGAGCTTCCTGGGCTGCAAACAGGGCTCAAGGTGGCTGAGTCTTCCCCAGATGCCACTAGGGAGACTCCTGTGGGACCGGCCTTCATGGTGATCAGGGCTGCCCCTACCAGACTGCATGTGAAAGGCACCGACCTCCTATGGGGGGGCCACCACAGAGCAGATGCTGTGTGCACACTCCATTCTTGCGGGGGAGCCACAAGGAGCCTTCAGGGTAGGGCAGGGACATCCCTGCAGTATATTTGGGGGCAGTGGCCAGCAGAGGGGCAGCTGTGTGTATGGGGTTCAAGGAGGGAGGGCAGGGCCTGGAGCTGGGGCCCTGGAGCTGCACTTCCGGGCTGTAGCTCAGGCCTAGGTAGGGTGGAGCGAGGATAATGGATCCAAAGGGTGGGTGCTACCTGTCTCCTGGCTCCTCTACAGCGCCCTGTGTCTGGGTCTGTGATTAGCAGAAGCAAATTACAACACGCCCAGACGTGCCTGTGCGCACAGCTCTGGGGCAACGGCAGCACCTCCGAGTGTGCAGGTGCCTGCTGGAGGGGCAGAGCTCTACTCAGCCAGGTGAGCAGCGGCTCCACGCTGACAAATGTGACTTCTCCTGAGCACAGTCCAGTGTGCTCACAGCTGCCATCAGGCTCCAGGAAAGGCTTCCAGAGCAACAGTGTGCTTGGGCCATTGGAAAACCACTAGGAAGATGTGAAGCAAAATTAAATTCAAGTCCTCAATAGCCCATAATTAGCTGTCTGTGAGAGAATATCCTTGGGTTTATTTATGAGTTGAGCATTCCATAAGTAGAGTAGTTTAAAATATAAAATATGTGCTGATACTCTCCGTGAGCAAATCTAGTAAATACAACTCACTAAAAATATGAAGATGTCTTTGAACTTGGAAATCACACCTTAGTTAACTTTTTGCCCTGCCCTTTGATGTTCAAATGTAATGCAAAATCTAAGTGTCTCACAGCAAACTTTTGGAGGCCTCTGGTCACGCAAGATGGCTGTTCTGCAGGAGCCAGGTGTTGTTGTGACTTGGAGGCCCAGGCGGCCTACGACAGTCTGAGCCTGCAGAGCCAGACCTCACAGAACCTCTCCCCGACATTTACTGTTATGCCAAAGTTTAGGTCACTTGAGCCCCCTCAATCAAGATGTGGAACCAACCCGAGTAATCACCAACCCGTGAATGGATTAATAAACTGTGTTGTATTATACCATGGAATACTACTCAGACTTTTCCATCTTTTGTATTAACCTGGATGGAGTTGAAGAACATTCTCCTTAATAAAGTATCACAAGAATGCAAAAACAAGTACTCAATGTACTCCATACTAATTATTATTATTATTATTATTTTGGGACAGAGTCTCCCTCTGTCGCCCTTGGTAGAGTGCAGTGGCATCACAGCTCACAGAAACCTCCAACACCTGAGCTTAGGTGATTCTCTTTCCTCAGCCTCCCGAGCAGCTGGGACTACAGGTGCCTGCCACAATGCCTGGCTATTTTTTTTTGTTGTTGTTGCATTTTGGCCGGGGCCGGGTTTGAACCCATCGCCCTCGGTATATGGGGCTGGCACCCTACTCACTGAGCCAGAGGCGACACCCTGAAATGAGTAGATAACAACTACATGCCCACATGAGAAAGAAAAAAACTCAAGTAGGGGGAAGTGGGAGAAGAAAGGGGAAAGAAAGAAGTGGGGCGGGGGAAGAGAGGTTGGTAAGCTTGCAACTGAGGGTACAGTGTAAGGGTATATGGCACCTCCTGGGTGAAGGGCTCAGCAATAACGTGGACTTTACCTGACAAGCACAGGCAGGGTAACCTGATCATTTGTACCCTCCCTCATATTAATCTGAAATTTTAAAAAAGTTGTTTTTCACTGTGTGTGCCTTTTAAAACTTGTCACACTTTCAGAGCTCTCTTGACTTCATGTTCTTCCTGAGCAAAGAAACAAGCGCTTTGACTTCACCTTTTCCTGGGCTTTCTTTTTACAATTCGTGGCCACAGCAGCCGTGCCCTGGGCCAGGCTTGCCTTGTGTGCCTTGCCCAGTGGGGTTTGTGGCCACACTGTGTGGAAAGCGTCCTTGACTTGCTCCCTGCAAGCCTCCGCCCATGGCAGGTTGGGGAACCTTTTAAAGTCCCTGCTGGCAGGGACAGAACATGGCTTCCCTCCCTAATATGACAGAGCTTTTTCTGCCTCTTTCTTGTTTTAAACTGAGAACTTTACACATTGCGTTCTGTATGGGAGATATTCTGTGTCATGGGTGGACGTGATTAAAGAAGCTGGAGGGAGATGTGATTCAAGTAGAGGACGGTGGAGACTTCAGGCGCGAGAGTGTTGTGAGAGCTGCCTTCCCTTTCCAGGTCTCCTTTCCAGGAGAGTTGCGTGTCAGAAAGGTGAGGGGGTGTGCTTGTGTGTACGTGTGTGCGCGTGGTATGTGCATGAGCACGTGCGTGCGTGTGTGCGCACGGGCTCTCGCCTGCAGAGGAAAGAAAATAAAGGAACTCCACTTCCAGAAAATCTTATTGCTGTGGATGCTGCAGAAAAAAACAACCTGTTCGTTTCCAAACTAAAAAAAAAAATTTTTTTTGTTTTAGTTTACAGAAGTCTGAGCAGGTAGGTGGTGATAATGATGCAGCCACTTTAAAAAAAAAAATTCTTTGAACTTTTAAACGCCCTTTGTGAATTCCTGACAGTTGCTCACAAAGGTGGGACGAGCAGGGCAGGCAGGCCGGAGCCTGCATAGCCCTCAAGTTTGAGCAACAGTCAGCCGCACACATTCGCTAGTCCCTTTTTTTTTTCTTGGTGGTGGTGGCAAGAAGTTGGACAGGCTTCTAAGTACATGTCGTCCTCCAGTGAAATGAATGAAGCCTTTCAGCCTTGTGTGTTGGAAATGGGCTCCTGACACGATGTCTGCGCCCTGGTGGAGTTGCTTGTCTGCTGACAGCAGTGCTCAGGACACAGACGGCCCCAGGCCGGTGGCACTTTGCTCTGCCCAGGCCTGGCCACTCCACCTTCACCTGAAGGAGGGCCCACTGCCACATGGGGCCTCTTCCCTCCAGATGTCACAGGTCAAGTCTGGGCTCTGATGTCCTAGCACACATGGTGGGAGCTTCTGGCAGGGTCTGCCGTGGTCTTTGAAGTGTCCTTGAGACTGAGCCTTGTAGGCAAATGGCCAAGAGATGCTATCTTCACAACACCTGCCGTCCTCTCTGCTGTGTGGGAGCTAATGGCTGCGCTGGAGTAATTAGGCCTTCGTACCACAGCACAACAAAAGCAGGCCGTGCACTCTTGAAGCAGACGTAATTACCGCAGCTGTAGTTCACAGCCCTTTCATCCCTCTGGAGCCTGCAGTGCTCCAGAGGGCCCATGAGCTTGGCCTCTGGCTCAGGCGCCCTGGGAGAACCTCTCCTGCTTCCTCTGCCTTCCGCTGCACCTCAACAGCAGGGCAGAACCCTGGTTCAGCCCTCAGCACCTGCTTCCGTTTGGTGCCAGGGGCCGGTGCAGCCTGGCTCACACTCTGTCCTCTCAGGCCAGCTCTGCAGGTGCCGTCTCTGCCTCTCCGACCTTCAGTTCCTCCGTCCATCAACCCTCCCATCTGCCCCATTGACCTCCAGGCTGGTGGTGAAGAGCAAATGAAGGCCTGGATATAAAAGTGATTTGAAAAGTATAAAATCAACACACAAACAATATAAATAGAAGTCCTGCAGTTCCCTGGGTTAGGGCATTTAAGCAGCTGAAGCAGCCCCTTCAACAGATGCCTTGTGGGAAGGAGGCTTTATTTCCAAGGTGGCCAGCCTGACCCTAATGCCTGATGGTTCTATTTACAAGAAACTCTGGCCTTCAGCATCCTGGGAGAGGCTTCCTTTATATCAGTGATCAATATGTTTTTTTTCCCCATTAATCAAGTGATCAAAATTTTTATGAGACCTGTACCAAGCAAGGCACTGTGCCAGTTGATGTGAACATGACAAGGGCAGGGCGCACACACATCTCTAAGCCCTTTACAGGAGACACTGCAGCAGATCGATGGGCCCTGATTTAAAGTGGGTAGGAGGGAACTCCTGCCTCCCTCTCTCATTTTCAAGGTTTCTTTCTTATTGATGAGTCTAGGCTGCAGGTGCGTCATAGAAGAAGCAGAAATTGGCCTATAACTTAAGGTGGATTAGCCTCTTAGTCAACAGAGGGAAGAAGGATGGCCTTGCGAAATTATTCATTGAGAACACAGGTGTGAATCACATTTTGGAATTTGCCCTAAGACACACAGCCGCCCATGGCTTTCCTGTGTGGCAGCCTCTGTGCTGATTCTGTGCACCCTGCGGAGCCTGGGGGAGCACTTGTGTGGGCCGTCCACCATAGAAAACCCAGGAGTAACTTGAGACACAGTCCTTAAGGAGCAGTGGTTGTGTTGCAGCTCGGGTGAAAAAGGAAATTGAAAAAGGAAATTCTTCTCACGTCAGCTCCGGAGTGGAGAGGCAGACACTTTGTTCTCTGGTTTGGAATTTTAAGCCTGCAGAGAGGGATGCAAATGGGTTTGGTTTGCTTTAGCTCTGAGCAATATTCTTGGAGTGCTCTAACTTTCCAAGGACCCAGACGATGTTCTATCCTCTGCAAAGCCCTCTGCTCAATAGACCCTGCTCAGGCGGCTTATAGAATTTTCATACAAGGTGACAGCTCAACCATCACTTAGTTTTATGGGGATAGCAGACAAATAAATCTGAGTTTGTGGAACGTAAAGCTAAACTATCAGGAAATTGCACCATTTGGGGCTGAGTTCAGCAGTGGGTGACAACAGAGTGGGCTCAGACATTACAGAGAACACACAGCTCACCAGGGCCACCAGGGCCAGCTGCTGGAAAGAGCTGGTGCAGCAGCCACCCTGGAGTGCCAGCAGGTGCTTGGGTGAAGAAGATGAAAGAACAAGTGACATGAGTGGAGTCTGAGAGGCAGGACGTTAGGGGATTCTAGGTGTTCAAGGCTTAAAATAACTGTGATTAAGACTGTGGGAGGATGCAGGCCGGCTCCGAGGCAGAGCATGCTGGTGAGCAGGCCTGGGCACCGGGAGGGCGCTGCAGATGGGTTGTCATTTACGAGAAAGAGGAGCTGGATCCTGGGGGATGTTTGGGGAAATTTCAGAGAACTCTAGGGTTTGGTCTGAGAATACTCTTCACTGACCTTTAATGGGGGTTAGTAGATGCCAGACAGGGCACTGAGTTGAATTAGAGTCCCAGGTCTCTGTGACACAAAGTCTGAGAAGTGCATTAGATACTCTCCGACGCTGTTGATTCTGGGGCCAGACTTCCTGGCAGAGATGGCAGAGGCTTCACAGAGGAGGGAGAGCTGGGGTCTGCCAGGCAGAAGATGGAGGAGGACAGCCATTTCCATAAGCAGCTTGGAGGGGAGGTGCCAGAACTGAGCAGGCCGGACGTTTGAGTGTCGTGGCATCTAGAGCATCTCCAGAACGCCTCTGCATTCTGAAGGGGTTGCAGTGTGTGCAGTGAGAACCTGAACAGCCTTTCCGAAGCACCAGATGGCCAGAACACCGTCTTCTGAATGACACAGCCCCGTCCATGTCTGAGAATATAACAGCACTCGCCGAGGAAAGGAAGATTTATCTCTCTAACTTTATCATATAATTTCTTATCTTGTTTACCTGAACATTCACCTTTTATAAAAGTTAAGATTTTGTGGTGAGCCATGTGCTAAAAACCTATGAGTTTTGAAATCCTCAGCACGGTAACTTTACCAGGGACTGGAAGACAAACAGTATCATTATGCCAGGAATGAGGAACCTTGGGGTCACTGACTAGAGGGGCTCAACTTAGGAGTTGCAAAATGTTTAATTTTTCAGATTCACGGTGATGTTCATTTCTTAGTGGATTCCCACAGCTTCTTGTAGCCTTATCAATAAAATAATCTGATTAACTTAAGCCAGATTTACGATGTGCTTCCACTGTGGTCTGTTGCTTTTGCTCCATTTTTGAGGATATACTCCAAGTGATAAACTTGTGTATGTAAAGTTCAAGTACTTCCCTCTCGGCAGAGAGTGCTTCTCCCAGTAACTCTCCCAGGCTTGCCAGAGTTGTGGTTAACCCCTTTTTGTTCCTTAAGGGGACATCATTTTCAATTCTATTTGATGACCAAAGTGGACAGGATTTGACTGGCGCCCAAGCAGTGATGCGCAGAATGAAAACATCAATTCCTGTTCTTGCCTCAGCCTCCCCAGTAGGTGGACAGGTGCCTGCCACAATGCCCTGCTAATTTTTGGTTGCAGTTGTCATTGTTGCAGGCCCAGCCTGGATTCGAACCCACAAGCTCTGGTCTATGTGGTTGGCGCCCTGGCTGCTGAGCTATAGGCCCTGAGTCTCAATTCCTGTTCTTGATTTCGTATATAACTCTGGGCCATCAGGGAAGCATAGGGCATGCAGAGGTGACTCAGCCCCTTGCTTTATGTTTGTTGAATGCACAGTGGTGTCACATCGACTTTCTTGAAAAGTAACATTACCCCGAGCACACACATTCTGTTGAGATCCAGGTCAAAAACTGATTGCCACTGCTGCCACGCTTGGAGGCTCAGTCCTTCACTTTTTCGGTAAGTGCCTCCATGTGGCAGGAGAGTAGTGAGAAGACAGGTGAACTCCATGTTTCCACAGACCTGCATTCTGCTAGGAGGAATTAAAGAAACAGATAAATAGAGAAAAAGAAGGCAGAGAATGGAGGCCGCCCCCCTGCGTGGCAGTGATGTAATTTATCATAGTCCAGCACAGCAGTGGTGTTGAGGAGTTTTGCATTTACCTTCTAGAGTTTTGATAGCTTAACTTAGCACTGTCTTCCATTTACTGACAAAGTGAGAGAAACGTTAAATTCTGCCCTAGAATTTCTTTGGAGAAAGCAGAGAGCTGGATTTGAATGGTTAATGGCTCCCAATTTAACTTTCCCAGGCATCAGAAAAGGGGGTGAACTCCTGGACACAAAGGGCTGCCCCAGGTGTGGGAGGAGACCCCATGGCCACCTCTCTGGCCTAGGCCAGCCAGCCCACCTGGGCCCCTCTACCCACCAACCGCCCCACCCCCTCTGACCACCCCTTCTCCCTCCCCCCTGTGATCACCCCTCCCTGGGGTGCCTCTACTGCCCTCAAAGTCCCAGGACAGGAGACCCCGCAGGCCACTCCCTCCCGGCAGCGGCCCCTCCCCGGTAAACCATAACCTCACAGGTAGACAATGAGGGCAGGACAAGCATTCAGAAAAACGCGTGGCTTGGGAGGCTCAGGACATGTCCCGACGGCACCTGCAGGGTTTCCTTTCCTGGGGCCGCGGGCACTGGCGGTGCTGCACCTGCCG